>JAOXJP010058623.1:0-15744 GCA_025762735.1 Platanus orientalis | reverse complement strand
ATTTTATACTGTAGTTTAGATTAGAAGGGCGGTTTGGTCCAACGGTAAGGCTTATCGTTAGCGACCCTGGTGGCATGGGTTCAAGTCACGGAAACAGCCTCTCCAGAAATGGGGATAAGGTTGCGTACATCTTGCCCTCCCCAGACCCCGCATTAGCGAAAGCCTCATGCACTGGGCTGCCCTTTTTACTGTAGTTCAGATTGGGCAGGGCTATTCAGACTGAACTAAGACCTACCGGAACTAGGCACAAAGTTTACGTCAGCTTATTACTCGGGCCAGAACTCAACCCAACCCAAAACATAATGAGCCTACCCTGTCCAAACTTTGGGCCGAACAGTTCAAGCTTCCGGCGGCCCAACCCATTTGCAAACTACCCCTTCTCTCTCCTGTGATGGCTACTATTTACTTACTGGAAATTTCTATTCGATTTGAAGGTGGGACCATTCCCACTCAGAAAGAGAAAGAGAGAAACAACTAAAATTCAAAATTAAATGAATACGTACTTTTCCCATCAAATGCAATGGCAAAGTTTGCTAAATCTTAGAACTTTGAAACTAATGAGTAAAATGCCATAATGGTAATTTTTTCACAAAAATGAAAGGCTTCATCCAATTTTGTCGACAATCTATTGCTACTACTAATAGCTGACATGACTGCGTGCTCACCAAAGCCAAGAATGATTGTAATGTCGCTACTTTTTCCAACAACCTGCCAGATCCAGTCCTATTACGCCTATGCATAGGGGTGGGCATGGGCCTGGCTGGCTTGAGCCCGGCCCAAAAATTGATCCAAAAAGGTGTGGCCCAAGTTAAGCCTGACAAAGGCAAGGCCCAAACTTTTAATTAGGGCCAGGCTTAGGTTTATTTCTTTCTGGTCCAAGCCCGAACTTTTACATATATAATATATATGTATTATATATAATATATTAAGTATTTGATAATTATCAATATTAGGTAACTTAGTTGATAAAAATGGTTGTTTACAATAGATATTGGATTAAAGTCTTAGTGAAATCAATGATTTTTTATAATAAACAATCCTTAGAATTTAAATATATAATTTTTTATGCTTTTTAAAACTAGTAAAATTTTGTAGTTCAATTAGTTAAAGCATTAGTTATTACTTGATAAGCTTAGAGTTCAGACTTATATCTCAACATTAAGTTTTTTTTGAGCCAGCCCAAGACTTGATCAATCAATCAAGGTTAGACCCAAGCCTACGCTTATTAAAAATTTACGGACCCAAACCCTGACCCAAGCCCAGATTATAATTATAGGGTCGGGCCTGGGCCTATCATGGCTTAGCCCATGCCCACCCCTACCTATGCATGGTTTAAATAAACTTGGACGATTAGCCAGCCACTCTTACCAAGATGATCCGTCAATTGTCAAGATGGTCAAACTAGAAGCCTGAATCTCCTTTCAAATACACACACAAACAGAGAGAGAGAGAGAGAGAGACTCTTAAAAACTAAAAAGGAGCTAAAGAGGAGAGGTGAAGTTTAGGTTGGGTTGGGTTATAATTTCTCTTGCTCCATATGTGCCACTTAGGGGTGCAGTTTGAGTTGCACAAAACTTTGAGCTTAACTGATTAAAGGAGTGTTGAGAAAAGCCGATCAAAATCAGGTTAGGCTACGGTTGATGTCTCAACCTACCTATCCTAATGTGAACCTGACTAAATAATCCTCCATTAAGCTTTTTTTAATATATATTTCAAGAAAAAGGTTTTTTAGCTTTACCCCCCAGGTTTTCTAGGTGAGACATGTAGGATATTTTTTCTAGCTGATTACTACTATTTCAACTGGATCGGGAGACAAGGCACTAAAAATTATGTGAGAATAAATCTTGTGAAAACTGTGAAAATGGCATCAGGGTACGGACACATCAGCGCCGAAAAGTGATGAGTGCCCCCAAAAAGTGCAAATCACTTTTCAGTACTGATGCATCAGCCCCTCTGATGCCGTTTTCACGGCTCTCACGAGATTCGTTTACACATAAGCCAAGCCCGAGACAAGGTAACTGATCATGATTCATGACCTTCGAACAAGTAGAAAGAACAAATTATCTACAGTTTGAAATCTCTTTACAGTTCAAACGGTCATATCACAGCCACATGTATGGGGGTGATTTGACAAAAGTTTGAAAATCTATTCTTGAAAGTGTCAAATCATACTCATAATAGTGGCTGTGATAAGCTAATTTGAACTGTGGATAGATTTCAAACTGTAGACGATTCCTTCTTTCGAAAAGGGAATCCTTTGGATACTTGTGTCATTGGTTCCTATATCCAAATCAATTGTATTGTTCACCACGTATTAGACGGGAATCCTTTGGATACTTGTGTTATTGGTTCCTATATCCAAATCAATTGTATTGTTCACCACGTATTAGACGTTTTGCCTCTTAAAACAATTTGTTAGTATAAAAAAATATTATCCATACAAATTTTTATTGTTCTTAGTTCAGATATCCCTTTAAAGAAGGTATTTTTTGTCTATATTTTTACCATGAAATTTACTACATGAGGAAAGAGGAGAGTGTAGAGCCCTTATGGTCACCAAGCTACCACAAGAAAGACTCCTTGGTCACCTTGATATCTTTCCTGTATAACTCAGTTTTTCCTATATTTAGATAAATGAATAAATAAATATATATGCAAGAACTTGACTTGAAGGTAAAAACTTTATAAGAGTCTCTAAGTGGGTAAAAGGTTTATTCTAGGTGTATCAGCAAGCCAAGCTTTTCTCAGCTCAACTCAAGCTCATCACTAAGGATTCAAGCTCAAACTCAGCTTAGAATTAATCATGTGCCTAAGGTGCAGAACTCAAGCTTGGCTCATTAAGATTGACTGGTTGATGCAAGCTCACCTCAGACTCGATTTGGTTCACCAAATTCACGCTTACTATTTCAAACCCAAATCTTAAAGCCTATGTAGGCTATGAACCAAATTTGTTCCTAAAGGTTAAAGATTTAGCTGGTTAAAGTTGACCAAACAGCCCATATTATAACAAGTTTTATCTATATGTATATTGCGTATAAATATGTAATATAATAAATATAGCCATATGCATTATATATATATATATATAAGACTCTTAATAAGCTGAACTTTTATCGAGTTGATTGCACTTGGTTCAAGCTCACATTGCCAAAAACAAGGTCAACAGGAGGCTCAGGCTCAGCTCTGAAAGCTTAAAAGTTAAAACGAGGCTCAAACTTGGCTCACTATGAGCCAAGCTCTGAGCTGAAGAGAGCTCGCTCAGCTCATTGGTAGCCTTAGCTTATTCTCTTAGGTTGGGCTAGGGTTTAATACAGTTCAACCCGAGTTGCACCCCTAGTTTATGTATCTCAGGCCCAATTTGAAATTGAGTTGATCAAGCTAGGGTCAATTACACTCAACGTGAGGTTGTTTGGCTTGGTTAAGGTTTAGTGTCTGTTCTGTGACCAAATGTGTGACCACCTAGGGCTGACAGGTAGTATGTATAAGGTTAAAAGTGTCAATAAAAGGTGTTCATTTCAAAAAGTAGGTGTCCAAAAAGAGACATCAAATTTAAGAGAAAAACAAAACAAAACAAAAACATCATGTGTCAATCAGTGGTACACATCACACCTGATCACACCATTTTTGGTAACAGGATATTTGGTCCCATTTTTTTAAATTGAGTTAGGGTTGAACCCAATGCGGCCCAAGTTAAGTTCCACATGTAGATTACAATAACAACGTGGAGCGTTGTCTTTTTATAGGGGAAAAGGATGTTCTGTCCAGGATTTGGTGTCTAGTATGGTGTCCTGGACACCAATAGTCATAATATGGAATAAAATGCATCATCCACCCATTTCATTCCATATGATGTCTCCTGGTGTCTCTGTGAGCAATTATAAGTTGACATGGGATATATTGCGGAAAAGATTGTATACAAAATCTGCTTTTCTTGATATATTAGGATGGCATTAGGGGGTGGAAATGTCAGTACTGAAAAGTGATCAGCACCCCCCAAAAAGTGAAAGTCACTTTTAGGTACTGATATTCAGCCCCCTGATGTCATCCTAATACATCAGGAAAAGCAAATTTCCGTATACAATCCCAGCCTGATACATTTAGGTTAGAAGCTTCAAAAAAGTGCCAAGTTGAAAAAGTAAGTATCCAAACAGAGACACCAAATTCAAAAGGGGGCAGATGTTCTATCTAGGATTTGCCGTCCAAGATGGTGTCCTAGACACCATCCTGGACAGAACATCTTTTCCAGATTAAAAAATACATCATGTGTCAATATGTGGCACATCTACAGAGGTTTTTTCATCAAACAACCATTCTCCTTGCAAATACTCATAATTTCCATAGACTGTTGGGTTAATGTATTGAATGCAACCCAAGATATAACCATGATGTTTATTCAGAGAAAAACCCAAGTTTTTTTTCATTTGACATGTACCTTGACCCAATTTGTGGTTTGGATCCGACCTGCAGCGAATGAGGTTTTGGGGTTTATATTGGGGGTTTCTCGATTTCTATGTTGTCGTAATATTCATTGTAATATCTGTTTTTTATCATAGTGAAATCTTTCTTGTCATTTTTACCTAACCACTCAAATCGTCTTAATCTTTGTGTGATTGTTGTTTTCATTATTTTCTTTATTCTATTTTGTTGCATATGATCCTAAATCTAGGTTTTCCACATAACATAGTCTAAAGTCAAAAAAGAAGAAGAAAAGTTTGGAATCTTTTGGGTTGATAGCATTGTGAGACTTTGTAGTTGGATAAGAATATTTGTCCCTCATGGCAGCGGATCAACTCCAACAGATGCTCCAAGAAAACATTGTTCAAATAGTTGACATATGTCCTCTAACACTATAACAGGACCATTAAAAGTATGTCAACAAACTAGAGCTGGAGATGATCCAATCCCTTGCCAGCACTCAACTGCATTAGTACATATAATTCAAGTGGAAAAGCATTACCCTATATCCCTTATCAATCATTTTACTAATGTGGGTGGTTGCAGCACCCTTTTAGAAGATAGATAAGGTCAAATCCCCCAAGCAGCATACCGCTGATATACAGACTTGCCTACCTTTCTTGTGAATCGTGCAGTCTTGCTCTATAAAGCTGCTGTATGTAGATCCAATTTTATTGATGGGGCTTGGATTACATACCACTGATGCGTTCGAACAGCACCAAGGGGCTGACACATTGGTGCCGAAAAGTGACTTAAACTTTGGGAGGGGGGGGAGGGGTGCTTATCACTTTTCAGCGCTAATGTGTCCACCCTCTAGTGCCATTCTGATGCATCAGTACGAATGTAATCTTTTCTGCTGAAGCTATGCTTGCTGCTTAAGGTTTGTAATTGTGACTATAAATATTCCCTTAAATTGGTGTGACTATAAGACCGCACAAGGGACTGCCACGTGGGATGTATAAAGTTAAAAACATAAAAATAAATGTTGAATTAAAAAACACATCATTTGTCAGCAAGATGTATTAGGGGTGTGTTTGGCAGCCACCAGTACCATAAATACTTCATTTTAATTTCCCAGGGCATTTGTAGCCATAAGGTGATGGTTTAAAATGAACTCATTCAAATTTATATTGAGTTGTTAACTAAAAATAGTAATCAAATCATCATAGGTTTTTTCAAAAAAGAAATGATTTATGTTACCATTCATATTTTGGTGATTGAATGAAAATCAATCCATTAAATTTGAATGAGCTCATTTTCAACCAGTGAGATCTGTTCATGTCTTAAGTAGTCTATCTCAATGATTAACAAATTTCATTTAGTCAATAAGTGCCCCAAATAGCAAGGTAGGAGCAATTTTTATTTTTATTTTTTTTAATCTTAAATTAGTATATATTAAAGAAAAACTCCAAGCAATTCATATAAGAACATACGGATGATACATTATCTGCATGTATAAAATACAATATGCAAAGACCACTATCACTAGTCTCTTCTTATCTTCAAAAATTATTCTATTCTACTCTTTCCAAATGCTCATAAGATTCCTTTGAAGATTGCCCCCATAAATAACCTTCCCCACTCGTCATAACCTCTAAATGCTCCCTTCATTTGCCTCATTTCTACTACGGGCAACGGTTTAAATTATTTGGGATAGTTTGCTAACGATTGTCACTAATCCATCAATTATGGAGATGGTTAAACAAGAAGCCCGAATCTCCTTTCACACACACACAAGCACAATAGTCTTTAATCTAACAAAAATAAGTGAATAAATTGAAGAGAGCATTTATTACCATTAAAAAAAAGAGAGAGAGAAAGAGTGTGCGAGGAGAGAGGTGAAGTACATTGATCCGGTTAAGAATTAGGACACCAGTTCAACTAGTGGGACATTGGTTAAACCAAACGATCAATTAAAAAAATGTAAGAAAATTTACAAAAGATTAGAGAGATTGAGAGAGGGCAAAGAGAGATAGAGAGAGAGCTAAGACGAGGGAGAAGAAAGGAAGATAAGTGGTGAGAGAAACAGGGACAAGAGAGCAAGAGATGTTGGAGAGAGGATATATCTGAGAGCGCAAAGGATCTTTTCCTGCTGTCCTATGACCTGCCAACGTCCTATCTAATAGGTGGTAGGAGATGATTGGCAAGAAAAAGTGCATTGCATTTTTCAAAAATTGTAATTCACTTTTTCCCTTCAATAGTGTCCTGCCACTTGCTAGACAGGACATTGGCAAGAGAGAATCCGGTATAACCTGGGAGATTAAGAGAGAGGGAGGAGATGGGAAATATAAAGAGCGGGAGGAAAGAAGAGATAGCAGAAAGACAATGGAGAAAGAAGAGATACAAGAGATAGAGAGAGGAGGAACAAGAGATATAGAGAGAGAGGAAGACAAAATAGAAAGATAGGGAGGATGAACATACCTCTCACAGATAAGAGAGAACTCAGAGAAGCTTCTTTGGTGATGCCCTAAACCCCTAATTGCAGAATGGCATAAGAGTCATATTTAACTTTGAGAGCAAATGTCTGATCGAGGATTTGGTGTCCAAGACACTAGGGGACGTCATATGAAATAAAATGGACAGGAATTGAAAATTTCATATAACTTCCACCCATTTTATTCTATATGACATCCCCTGGTGTTGTGGACACATACTATGTTGAGATGTATTAAAAATAGCTAGAGGCGATTGCCTTATTTCTAGGATTGGAAATAAAGTGATCGTCACCGTGAGAGAAGACATGAGTGACAACTAAACCACTTAAACCTTCCAAATAGGAAAGATGTGTGGGAGTGGGTTAGGGCTGCCCCGCTGCCACACAACTCTCTCACTCCCTCTCTATCTCCCTTTATAAATTATGGCAAGCATTAACACATGTTGAGTGTGTTTTTTTTTTTTTATGAGAATTTTGGCATTAGGGTTTCTCAAAGAGAAAAGAAGAGGAAGGAGAAATAGTAAACAGCTGTTGCTATTGTATGTTTTCTAGAGCTTGACTTTGATGAAGAAGAAGAGGAGGAGGAAATGCTCTACTATTCGTCATCTTAATATCTCTTTCCTTTTTATTGCATATATAGCTCTTGAACTTGACTCTCTTCTTTGAGAAGAACATAATATTGAGTTCTTACAACTAAGGCTTTATTGGATCCGCTCTCTTTATTGATGGAGTTCGTCTGATTCAATTGAGTAACATATTGTATTCTCTTTGAGAGAAATCACATTGATCTCTTGGGTTATCTTTGATTGAAAAAAATCATGTTAAGCATTGTTATGTTGCCAAATTTTCTATAAAATTAAACCCTGAGACTTTTGCATTTTGAGAACACAATGAGGTGTTATTCATTTATGTTGGAGATTGCAAATCCATAGAGAGACAAAGGTTCTATCTGAGCTTGGCCGCAATCCCTTGCACATTATTGTGAGGCCTCGATTATCTTCAAGAAACGTGATAATGATACATTCTATACTTAGATGAATCACTTAACTAAACTCTAAAATTGAAAATGATAAGAAAATTTGAAAAAAAAATAAAAAGTCGCAACTGAGTAGTGTTTTGTGACAATTATTTTGGCAACAGGACTGTGGTCCACAGTTGAGTTGGAAAATTGATTTTCATATTATTCCATTTTATTTTATTTTATTTTCTCTGTCACCACAAAATTTACATCTCGGAGACCAAATCCTTGACATAACATTTATTTCATTTAACTTTTGTTCTTTAATTATTCCCTATTGTCGATAGTTAATATATCCAGCTAGGTTGGACGATTCAACAAAAAATCCACCAGGTTTGGATAGTTCCACATAAAACCCACTGGGTTTGACCGGGTGTATTGCATATATGATTTAACTAGCAAAACTGGATCGGTTCCGGGTCATTGAGTTACTGGTCCAAATAACAATGCTCCAAACATTACAAGAGGATGCTATGTTTAGGGGTGCAACGTGGACTCAATTTGAGTTTAACTTATTAAAGGATTGTTGAGAAAAGTCAATCAAAATCAGGTTAGGTTAGGGTTGATGCCCCGGGCTACCTTGCCTGCATTAACTTGACTACATAATTGTTCTTTAATCTTTTTTTAATAAATATTCCAAGAAAAAGGCATGTATGTTTCTTCGCTAAGTGACTACTACCATTTCAACCGCATGCAGATGTGGTGGCGGATTATGACCTTCAATCAATTATAAGGAATTCTTAGAACACTCGTGTTTTCGGTTCATGTGTCCAAATCAATTGTATCGTTCATAAAGGTTGAGGCAAGCTTGTCTTAGCTCACCAAACTTGAGCTTATTGTTTCCAGCCCAAATCTTAAAACCCAAATGACAAGCCCAACAGCCCACATTACAACAACAATATATATATATATATATATTTTTTAATGTTTAAATAAATAATATAATAAATTATATCTGTATGTTTTATACACATATATAAGACTTTAAACGAGCTGAGCTGATTGCACTAAGCTCAGGCTCAGTTCATGACAAGCCAAATCGAGTTGGCTCAGCTCATTAAGTGTTTTAATTTCTTCTCTTATGGTGGGCTAGGGTTTCCCCAACTCAACCCAAGTTGCACCCCCTAGTTTATATTCCTTGGGCCAATTTGAAATTGACTTGGTCCGAGTTGGGTTAGGATTGAGCTCACTAAGAATGGTCCCAAGTTGCACCCACAGATTATTGAGAAGGATTTTGTCTACCTCACCCATTGGGAGTCAGGGGGTGGACATGTCAGCACCAAAAAGTGATAAGTGCTCCCCCTCCCAAAAAAAAATGTAAATCTCTTTTTGGCATTGATTTGTTTGCCTCAATACCCAGTGGACCAAGCATTCATTAAGGGAGGCGGACATAATCCTTCATCTAGATTATATGTTCTTTTTTTATAATTACTTTTTTTTTGTTTTTTTTTTGGTAAATCCTTTTTTATAGTTACTAATCTAAAGAGAAAAGGGCATTGGGCTAGTACCATTATGATTGCTTATACTTATAACTAAGGTCATGATTAAATGCACCAAATCCCCACACAAAAATAATAATAATAATAATACTAAGTTTGAAATCTTTTCTTTTAAGGGTTGATAGATTTGCAATCTAAAATTATTGGATTAGAATCTTCATCACAAAGCATTTGATCACCCCCAACATATGCTAGAGAAAACATTGTTTATATATTTGACATATGTCCTATAACCGAACACTCAAAATAGGAAAAAGGATCTACACCCAAATTTATCTGTCCCACCGCCTCCCCACACCACAAGCTGAAATGTGCTATTTTTGGAATTTGGGTGCCATTTTAGGTAACTATATTTTCATTTAAGCACTTCTTTTACGGTTGTAACCCACTATACCCCTTTGTTTGGTTACCTACTTTTTCATTTGAAAACCATTTTTACAGTATTAATCTTATACACCTCATCCTTTGTGTGTGGGACATTAGGGGACAGACAAATTATGCTTAAAAGATCCTTTTCCATCAAATTAACGTCCGGTTCATCTTATAAACATTCGATAGGACAAGTGCAAACACACTAGAGGTAGGAATGATCCCGTTATTAATCAGCACTCAACTACATTAGTGCGTTAGTTCCAACAAGAAAACATCACTGAGAGATGAAAATCCCAAGTATACGAAGGAATCTGTGGTCCACACATGAATACCCTATTAACCCACTTACAAAGCGGATTTCCTAGAGTGCTTTTTCTGTAGTAAGACTGAAGCCCCACGGAACTAGGTGACATGCGGATGGAAAAAGAGTTTTTAACTTTTTTCATCCATCTATCACCCAATGCCCTAGTGCTTCAGTCTCACTACAGCAAAACGCTATAAGAAGTGTGAGTGGCTGCGGCTTGATCCTTTTAAGGAGTAAGCACATAGGATTTGGTAGGACAACTTAGAGAGTGGCTAAAGTTGGAATGGCATCAGAGTCAACACATCAATGCCAAAAAGTGAAAAACATCTCCTAAAAAATGTATATCACTTTTTTGGTGCTGACGTGTCAGTCCTAATGTCATTCCAATTTTAGCTACTCTCTAAGTTGTTGTACCTAATCCACTTTCAGGAGTAAGTAGGGGGCCAAATCTTCCAAATAACATGCTGGCTGCCTCTCCTGCCAGTTTTGTACATCTTGCTCTATGAAGCGGCCATCTGTGATCCCACTCCAATTCCCCTGAAAAGTAATTCGTTCCACAAAGTGATAATTTATTAGTGACCAAAATTGGTGTGGTCAATGTCTAACCTGTACCACAGGTTGACACCTGTTTTTGAACTTGATACATTTTTTGCATTTTCTATATTTGGACACTTAATTTTTTAACCCTACACATATCACCTGTTAGCCTTGGGTATAGTCACACATTGATCACACCAATGTGGGATTGGTTTATGAGCGCTTCCTTTAACAAATGCTCATCACTGCTTTTTGTCAGGGTTGAATATATCAGCGTTGAAAAGTGATTTTCACTTTTTTGGGGGATGTATATTCACTTTTCGGTGCTGATGTGCCCGCCACCTGACAAAGAGCAGTGGTTAGCATTAGTTAAAATGAACATTTTTTATCCATTCACCATCAATGTTGGTCATAGAAGATTTATTCTCATTCCAAAATAATGGTTTATGAACCGATTCCATGTCTCTCACTAGAGATCCTTAACCGTTAAGTCTTGTTTGTTACAAGGTAAACCATGGGGAAAAAGTAAAACTACTTTAGAAAAAAAGATAAAGAAAAAATAAATCACTGTTCATTTTCTTTCATTCCCTTTCTATCTTGTTCTTATCATTTTTATATGAATCAAAGAATGAACAAATATATGAAGAAATGAGAAAACATAAGAAAGATTCAGCACCTAAGTAGTTTTACCAAGTTTTTATGAATGGATAAAAAATGTTCACCTTAATGAATGCTAACCACTGCTCTTCATCAGGCAGCAAGCACATCAACTCCAAAAATTGAATATGTGCCCCCCAAAAAAGTGAAAATCACTTTTCAATGCTGATGTGTTCACTCCTAACAAGGAGGAGCGATGAGCTTTTGGTAAGGTAAGAGTTCATAAACCGGTCCCAAGTTTTCCAATTTGGTATTTTCGTGCATCATAGCGTGAAAGTAGGGTTAAAGTATAATTTCCCTCCTTTTTCTATATAGATTATCTTGTAATAAAGCTTAAGAGGTGACAGTTAAACTGTAGGGAATAATTCGAGTCCACGCCAGCAACCAGTCAACAAGCGACAAGATTGTTGAATGATTTTATGTGCATTTACTAAAACACCCTTGCTAGCATTGCAAAATCTGTATTGGCGTGATATCTCTCAATATATACCTGAGAATAATTTGAACCTGGGAATAGAGAGAGAGAGAGAAGTTATCTTTGTACGAAATGTAGAGAGAGAAAAATAAATGCGGGAGCATGTAGGCCCTTCCCCCTTCCTTTTGAATCGTTTTAGTGCGCTCCAGCTGCCCGAGCGGACCCCAAACCAACATTCAAATTAAGCAGAGAAACAGTTCGGATTTTACGCACCTTGCCAAGATAAGATCCGACAGCTGTTTCCTGACACGTGTACGTTCCTCCCAGCATTTTGAAAAGTCTCCGGTTTTCATCGGCTTTGCTTCTTTATACCTTGGCTTGGCTTAAACCAAAGGCTCCCAACTTCAAAATTAGCCCCGCGGATTCCCAATGATTTGGTAAAACAACTTAAAGGTAGCCTAAAGTAATAATGATACTAGGGGTCATCACATCAGTGCCAAAAAGTGAAAAGCATCCCAAAAAGTGCATATCACTATTTCGGTGCTGATGTGTCAGCCCCTAATGTCATTCTTACTTTATGCTATCTTTAAGTTGTCTTACCAAATCCCACCCACCACCGAGTTAGTCCATGAGTAGCTCTCAACATGTGGTCATACACAGTTTCTCTTAACGTACGCCCATGGTCAACCCATATGCAGCTCCCTACATGTGGCAATGAAAAAGTGATAATCCCACCAAAAGTGTGAATCACTTTTTTGATACCATGTGTCAAGCACTGCATATGTGCGGATCATGGACAATCTTTAAGGGGGTGGACCAAACTCTGTGGGTGACCATGTTTGACACGACCAGTGAGAAATTAATTGGCTATAATAATGTTTCGGATCAAAACAAGTGGATACACTTTGACATGATTGATAAATAGGTCATGTTCAGATTAACCAATATAATCGTATACACTTGACTTGATATGACACGAACACAACCTGTCAATATGGATTGGCACCCCTACTTGCATGACCGACAGATCCAATTAAAAATTAACAGGTAAAGGTTTACTATATTTTGTTTTGGCATTACCCACTTTAACATGATTAATAAATGGGTGGAGTTCAGGTTTTCCCATATAGCTGTATACTGTTAGGATTTGATGTACCCCTCAACAAACGCCTAAGGTTTACCCGCATGCAGGGGCAGATGTATAAGGTAAAAAATTAAAAATCACAGCCCCAAACAAGTGTAAATCACTTTTTAACCCTACATACAAGCGGACCTTATGCTTAACTGTTTAAGGGGGCACACCAAATTCGTGCTGGTCGTATGCCCTTGGCTCGACACAACACGAACCCGACCCGCCAATACGAATTGCCAGTTTGCCACCACCATTCAAAATTCAAATTTTAAAACCGCAACCATCTGAGCCGAGCCAGTAGGCCGAAGACTCTCCAGCTCGGTATGAGAATCCGAGGACCGGCTATGACCGGCTAGTTCCGGTCATCCGGTCGAGTCTATTGTTAAAGGCGTGACCGTACGGCGAAGGCAGGTCGTTTCGATGGCAGTTGGTAAGCATTTAGTGTGCTGCTGCTCTCACTAAGCGGGACTTCGATCTGGAAGATTTGCTGAAGCGTCTAGGAAGAGAGGAGCGCTTCAATCCAATCCAGTTCGACGCTTCGATTTCTCGCAGATCTTCAATTTTCCGGTCAATTGGAGCTCGGAATTCGATTTTTTGACCCCGGAAGCCCTCTTTTGTTCTTTTTGCGGTTGAAATCGACTGCATTTCGTGTGTGGCGAGGGAGCCGATTGTTCGTCTGCGAATCGGAGGACTGTCAATAGGTATATGAGTGTACTTGTTGTGGATTTTATGCATTTGATTCGATACCCTCGGATCTTGGGAATTCTTGCATTTTTGCTTATGTGTAGATTGCTGATGATGATCTCTAGGGTTTTTTGTTTTGATTTGGTGTGGTTTTATCTGGAATGCTTTTATGAGTTTTAAGATATCGTCTTTTTTTTAAATGGTGAATTGAGTGTAATTTGGTGAATGATTTTAAATGAAGAGGAGGTAAATATGAGTGAAAATAGTGGCAGATTTGAGTTTTTCTTCAGCTAATCGGTTGATAATTGTTGTGAGAACTTCGATTAGAGCTTAAGGACTTACTTCCTCTTTTGAATTCGTTGCTGGATAGGGTGGACATCATTGGTTGATTTCACGGAAACAGAATCTGAGGGAGTGTGGAAATTAGCTCAGGTGAGATACCTTTTTTATGCATCCATTGCTATTTGCTTCCAGAATTTCGAATGGAACTTCAGTGGTTTCAATATTGTAAATTGAGAATTTAATTAGAAGCCAACTGATTTAATGTTCTGTATTTTCATATTATTTCCAAAATATGATGTCATTTTTTTTTTTAATTCCAGTGGGACTTAAAAGATCGGCGTCCTGAATCAACCAACACCCATTTATTACCATCAACCAAGTCCGTGAATCGGAGTAATTGGATATCATGCTTATCTTTTGCTCAACACAGTGAAAATTCCCCTTATGACTTCGGTGTCAGAGCTAAGAGATCCTTCATTGATGAAAGCAGGTAAATGTCATTCATCTTGGTGCTTTATGTTGGTGATTTTGATGCTAATACTAAGTTTTTAGGTTTTCTGTATTGAAATCTGCAAATTTTCTTTCAGGGACTTTAATTGGAGCTTCTACCCCTGTAGGATTACTGCGTCCGAGCTATTAGAAGGCTTAGTTTACCTCCCAAGATCTGTTGTCTCTCTGCAAGTTGATTGAAGAATCAGTGTGACGGGTAATTAGGGCAACGATCCGAGGAATATCAACAACCGTCCTACTCAAATCAAGAGTTTTTGCTCCGTATCCAGCAAAAAATTATGTGTTTTTGCTCCGCAAACCAACGGGATTTCTAGATTTGGCATGTTTAGATACTCAGTTGTCTAATGGAGGTCAAGCTTACTGCATTGCTGCTTTTCTGATCAATTGGGGTCAACTTGATTCCTATTTTTGAGGAGTGAACAATTTCTATCGAGAAAATGCTGGAAGCCGAGGTGTGTTCTTCTCGGGTTCTGTCTCCTTGCCGTGAGGAAAGTGGTGATGAGGAGCTTTCTGTGCTTCCCCGGCACACAAAAGTTATCGTTACAGGGAACAACCGAACCAAGTCGGTTTTGGTGGGTCTGCAAGGCGTTGTGAAAAAGGCCGTTGGCCTTGGTGGCTGGCATTGGCTGGTATGCTTTAAGTCATTCCAAATTCCTATCTTCAATCTCATAGTTCAGCTATCAATGGTTATTTCAATTTATTTATTAAGATTTTTCACGATACCTCACATGTTAATTACTTCAGTAGTGGTGTTAAGAGAATTCGTCGACTTAGAGAATATGTGCTTAGATGTTGTAAAATGGTTTCTGGTTTTCCCATCTGTCTCCAAACATTGCTTCATGGAGTAATGTGGTTTAGGGGGTTATTTAAGGTGGGTACTGGGATAAACTGGCTTTAGATCCTGTGAAAAAACCGTTAGATTGAATCTTTATCTTGGGGATTACCATGATAGACTGAGAATCTATAGCTGGATTTTAAACCTCGAACTAAAAGATTCCAGTCCACTAGTTTTTGCCACTAAAAACATTCCTGGCTGTAGAGCCTTTGTGAATCCTTAGATCAAAGATCCAAGCCAATGGTGAAAGCATAGGGTCTACTGCCCTTTTCCATAATATTCTTCACTTAAATTATCATATATTTTTATGGAGACTATTGATTCTAAAAATCCCCAAATTGTAACAGGACTTTTTGCATTTTCTGTTTTCCTTGATGGATTAGAAATTTTTATGAAACCTGTTATTTGTAAATGAAATTAGGATTTAAGGGTTGAAGGAGCAGAAGATTAGGAAAATCTGTCATCACCCCATCATTTGATTTTGGATAGATCTCTTATTCGGCTTCTCTAATGGAAGTAGGGCTGGAGTTGGACTTCATGTTAGTAATCTTATTAGAGATCATGATACTTATCCGTACTGTTTTCTTTGTATCCATAGGTTTTTGTAATG
>JAOXJP010058622.1:0-29939 GCA_025762735.1 Platanus orientalis | reverse complement strand
GGGATCGGATTTGGAGCACCCCTTAATGGGTGCCAACAGTGTGCCTGCAACCAGCAGGTGACACATCACATTGAAAACGTGATTTACACTTTTTGGGAGGTGTTTTTCACTTTTTGATGTGACGTGTCGCCCTCTGATTGTGGGCATACCATTGGCACCTGCTAAGGGAGCGCACATAATCTTTTGGCTTGCCCCCCATGTGAAAATCCTGGCTCCGCCCCTGGAACAGATACATAATAATCGATTTAATCAATTATCTGTAAGCACTGATTAAGCAAGTCCCAACTTACTGCCATCTATACTGAAGAATTAACATCAGTATACAAAAACGACTGAAAATTTTATTTACTTATTTTTTTGCTTGTAAGTACCATCCCTGGAAACTTATTTTTAAATGCATTACTTTGCTGATCACCAGCCATTTAAACTAATTCTCAGAGTAGCCAGTAACCCTCAAAATCAACAAAAAGTAATTACACACTGCACCAACTAAAACATGATTCGGATATGAAATAATAATAGAACAGGAAAATCAAAATTTTCGAGGAAATTAAATAATCGCTCACAGGATCAGGTACGCCTTCCAATCCTTCTAGAACTTGCACAGCCCGTTCGACCTCCTGCATCAATTCCCAAACATCAAAAAAAATTAATTTCTATAAAATTAATTACTACTCTATTGATCTAATTTTCTGAACTGTGTAAGTTTCGATTCAAGAAGAAGAAAAATTTATACCTTGAGTTGCTCAGGAGAAGCAGAGCGACCTCTTCCCTGTACCCCAATAAGAGCTTCAAGAAGGAGATTTTCTGGTTCAGTGAAGGAGATCTGCTGCTCGTCGACCAGCGATGAGAAAAGAGGGCGAGCCAATAGCTTTCTCCGTGGAGATTTGAAGGGTTTTGGAGGTTTCAGTCGGATTTTCGGAGAAAATGGTGAGAATGCGGCAGAAGAGTTCAAATGAAACCCTAGTTTTGCTACTTCGACAGCCATTCCTTCATAAATTAAAGAAGGAATAGCTCGTTTGCTTCTTCTCTGGAGCTTCCAATTAAGTTAAAACCGTCAATGGCCACAAGAACGAATATACCTTCCATGTTATCCAAGTGGATGTTTAAATGTCCAACACGTGGCGCACAAGATTTCGTTATCCTTGACCGATTCACTGCTGGTACTCTATATTATGGCTCCAATTCAGCTGGCCTCCAGACCGTCAGATCAAACGGTCCAATACAAAAAGTCAATGATTTCTAGGAGATGATTAAAAAAATGTCAACTCTGGTCAAATCTAAAAGGGTCCATCCAATCATTGGCTCACAAAGAACATAACTTATCATATGGTTGTGATCAGAGGCAGGATTTGGCAGGACTCCTAAAGTTGGCCTAAAGTAGGACTGACACACCAGCACCAAAAAAATGATTTACACTTTTTGGTGCAAGGTAGGACACAACTTTTTGGTGCAATGTATGGTTTTCCTGTATTTTTCCCACAATTTTGCAAGGTAGGACACAGCTTTTTCTCCTTTTGTCAACACCCTTATAAACGATTTTGTTGTTTTTTCTTACCAAACGGTAAAATAATGTGGAGAAGAAAAGAGAAGATAACTCTTCCACACTTAACTACCTTTCGCTGTTGCAAGTAAACATAATTTTTTCATACTTTACCACTTATTCCCATGAGAATATTCCTATCTTTTTCTATTACGAAAAATTACCATTAAACAAGTATAGTCTCATGCAGTGTTGTCTGTCTGGAAGCAAAAGTCCATGGAAATGTGGAAAAGTGTATGGTTTTCCCACTTTTCCCACAAATTTACTTATTAGTTACACATTAAAGCAAAGAAATTACTCAGCGAAATTACTCAGCAAAACTATTTTGGGAAATGAATCTTTCCCACCTTTTGTCAACCCTTTTACAAATTATGTTGTTTTTTTTTTTTAACCAAACAGAAGGTTAATATGGAGAAATAAAGTAAAAAGTAACTTTTTTATACTTTATTGTCTTTTAAGCCTTGTTTGTTACAAAGTAAACTATAGGAAAATGAGGAAAATTGAACTTTATTTTTAGAGAACCCCACTTCCATGCTATCTAATGCATGGGGATACCAGATAGAAATATTTGGTGAAACAGCTAAGGATGTTTAACTTTTCCCATTTTTTCATATATTTGCTCATTCACCTATTCTTACCAAAACGATGGGAATAAAAAGAAAAGGGAAAAGGACAGAAATGAACAGTAATTTTTTTTTTTCTTCTTCTTTTCTCTCATTTTCTAAGGTGATTTAACTTTTCCTCTTTTTTCCAAATTTTACCTTGTAACAAACAAGGCTTTACTGTTGCAATCAAACACACTTTACTTTGCCACTTATTCCTATGGTGTTTTTCCGTCTTTTCCTAGTAATTAACTCTAAATAGACATTGCCTTAAGAATATTTGGGAACTCGTAAAGAGAATCAAATAGAAGTTCAAGCAAAAAATACAAAAAATTAAAGAAAATTATACAAGTAAGAAAGAAAGAGAAGTGGTCGACACCACCCAGGAGTAGTTTTCCTTGTCTCTTAAATGCATGCAGGTGTGCAGCATTTGCCATTGCCTGCAGAAAACGTGAATATTTCAATCTCTTCCTGACATGGGCAAGAGCATGATTAGTGGAAAACCACTCAAACAAATGGAATTCAAAAAATATATTGTTGGGAAGTGTCCTAAATTCTCATGATACTTCATGCCGTGAGCATCACCAAAGGCGTTGCCTTTTAGGACTTTAGGGTTTCTAAATAACTTAACGTGTTAGGGTTTTGTTATAAAAGGTATTTTTGTTTTCTATTTTTGTGCGTAGGAAGAGAGACACTCTAATGAGATATAAGAACTTTTTGTTGTTGGGGGGTTCTTCTTTTGAGTTTTACCTTTAGGTTTAGGAACTTATCGTTGTGCGTTTTCTACCCTTCTTTATTCTTCGTTGAAGTGGAATTTATTGATCATCTTCACCCTTGGATGTAGGCAATCTTTCTGAACCACATTAAATATTGTCTCTTATGATTATCTTTGTTATTTAATGTTTTCTTGCATACTTGAATCCGTTTTTGTGTTTTGTTTTGTTATATTATTTTGACACAACAATTGGTATTAGAGCTACTAAGTAAAGCTATGGATTAAGGGTTCTATTATTTTGGGATTTTGCAATAGTGGCTACAAGGTTCGAGGTTAAGAAGTTCAACGGAAATAATAGTTTTGGTTTATGGTAAGTTAAGGTTGGAGACTTGCTGATTCAGTAGGATTTGTATAATGCATTGAAGAGAAAGTTTATTGGGATGTCAGAAAATGACTCGGAGGATTACAACTTGAAGGCTAGGAGTGTGATTCGCTTGTGCCTTGCGGATGAAGTGTTGAACAATATTCTGAATGAAAATTATGTAGCAAAACTTTGGCTAAAGCTTGAAAACTTTTATATGACGAAATCCTTTATAAATCATCTCTACCTTAAACAAAAAATCTATACTCTGCGGATGCGATAAGGTATGAGTATTTCTGAACATCTTAATGAGTTTAATAAGATTATTTGTCAGTTAATAAGTATTGGGTTAAAGCTTGAGGAAGAAGATAAGGTCATAATCATTTTGTTTTTGTTTCCTTCATCATATGAGCATCTCATGATAACTCTGCTCTATAAGAAGGATTCTATTAATTTAGCGGATGTTACAATAACCCTTCTTTCAAACGAAATGAGAAAAATAGGTTTTATTGACAAGGTTCAGGCTGAAACTAAAGGCCTGGTTGTTCGTAAAATGATAAAGGGAAAGGGATTTGGTAGATCATGAATGTTACTATTGTCATAAGAAATGACATATTAAGGTTAATTGTCTTAAGCTCAAAGAAAAGAAGGATAATGTTAAATCTTCGGATGCAACTAGCATTACAGAGGAAGATTTAGATGATGACATGGTTCTGTCTTTTTCCATTTGTGATGATAGTTTTTAGGATATTTGGGTTTTTAATTCTTATTGTCCTTATCATATGTGTTTTAATATGGATGCGTTTTTTACCTACAAGTCCATTAAAGGTGGAGTTATCTTGATGGGTAATGATATATCATACAAGATTTTGGGGATAAGTACAATCAAAATCAAGATGCATGATAGAGTTCTGAGAACATTGACAGGTGTTTGACATGTTCTTGATTTGAAGAGGAACCTTATTTCTTTAGGTGAACTAGATTTTAGAGGGTGTATAGCCTTTGTGAAAAATGAATCCATGAGGATTCTTGGGGGTGCCCGAGTTACTTTGAAAGTAAGAAATGTTGAAAATGTTTATGCGCTGCTTGGGAACACCATTCAAGGTGGAACAATTTTGTCTTCTGCACCATATTCAGGTATACTCTATACACAATCGTGGCATAGGTGAATGAATCACATGTATGTAAGAGATTTGATAGATTTAAGCAAGTAGGGTGGTTTGCTCTATGGTGAGAAGTTTGGGTTTTGTGAGTAGTGTGTTCAAGGAAAGGAACACACAGTTGTTACTTTTGGCAATTCTGCTTTACTACATCCAAGCAAGCAGGTTATGGAAGATAGAGATTCAGATGTTTAATTGGAGGTGGAGTTAAGAGTGTGGTACTCTTATTTCGTTGGGACTTGAAGATGTTGTTTCAGACCCCATTCAACTTTCGGATATTCGATAGCATGAAAGTATACTCAACTTGGATGTTAAGTCTCTAGTTAGAAGTAGTTTTCGAGACATGGTTGCGGATGCATTTAGGGCTGAGGATTCAACAGGTATGTCAACAACGTCGGATTTAGTGATTGAGTTCAAGGGTGGCTTGGACTCTATCAGTTTGGAAAAAAAATTGATTATATACCCTACAAGGTTTGGTGGGGGAAGATGATCAAGGAGTTTTATTCAGTTTGGTTTAGTGGAATTCAAGTTAAGGTGGAGATTTGTTGGAAAGTATCCTGAATTCTCATGATACTTCATGTTGTGTGCATCACCGAAGGCATTGCCTTTTAGGACTTTGGCTATTTTGGAGTTTCTAAATAAGTTGACATGTTAGGGTTTTTTTTTATATATTTTTGTGTGAGTGGGAAGAGAAAGACTTTGGTGAGAGACAAAAACGTTTTTGCTGTTGGGGAGTTTTCCTGTTGGAGAGTTCTTTATTTGGATTTTGTCTTTATGTTTGGGAACTTGTTGTTGTGTTTTTAGTATTCTTATTTATTCTCTGTTGAAGTGAAATTTATTGATTGTCTTCACCCCGTGGATATAGGTAATCTTGTCAAACCATGTTAAATATTGTCTCTTATAATTTTCTTTGTTGTTTATTGTTTTCTTGCATTATTTTACGTGCATTGCATACTTGAATCCATTCCTTATTTTACTCCATTGTACTATCATGATATATGATGGTTATGTCTGATCTCATCCAATTAAAGAAACCAACTTCGTCTAGATAAACTTGCAATTATTTGATTTAAATTAGTGGGTGAACTGCATCCTTTCGCTACACAATCCTTTTCCCAAACTGTATATATAATCATATTGCTTCAATTACAGATTCAGATGCATCTTACTTATGTATTAATAAGGAAAGATCATAAGTACCACCTTGGAAAAACCCTTTATTTTATTTAATCTTGAATGGATGCTATGTAATTGGCCCCACCTTGCAAGTACCACAGTTCCAAGTGGTTTTTTTGAGGCTTGGAATTAGGTGCAAAAGAATTTCATGCAAACAGGTGCAAACGGCAACAGGGGCTGATGCATCAGCACTAAAAAGTGATTTATATTTTTTTGGGGGCACTTATCACTTTTTGGCGCTGATGTGTCCGCACCCTGGTGCTGTTTGCACAATTTGCACAAAATTCATGTGCACCTAATCTTCTGTGCCTTTTTGATAAGTTGCTGACGTTTTTACAAATTGATGGAGAACTTCCAAGTTCCATCTATGGGTTGCTGGGTCTGTTTCAACCAACAATATCTTTAGCCCTTTACAAAAGTGTTCGGTTCATAGGCTATTGGGGTTTGAGGTTCGGGTTTGAAGCTGTAAAACTTGAGTACTGTAGTACTTCCATCTATGGGCTGCTGGGCCTGTTTCAACCAATAATATCTTTACAAAAAGATTTTGTCCGCCTCTTTTAACGTGGAAAAGATTATATACGGAAATCTGTTTTTCCTGATGTATTAGGATGGCATTAGGGGGTGGACACATCAGTGCTAGAAAGTGATAAGGACCCCCCAAAAAGTGAAAGTCACTTTTAGGTACTGATACTCAGTCCCCTGATGTCATCCTAATACATCAGGAAAAACAAATTTCTGTACCTAATCTCAGCCCCTTTTAACGGATGCTTGGTCCGCTGGATGTCAAGGGGTGGACACATCAATATAGAAAACTGATAAGTGCCCTCCCAAAAAAGTGTAAATCACTATTTTGCCCTGATTTGTTCGCCCCTAACACCCAGTGGACCAAGCGTGTTCATTAATGGAGTTGGACAGAATCTTCTTCTATCTTTAGCCTTTTTATGAACATGTTTGGCTCATGGGATTTAAAGTAATAAAGCTTGAATCTGGTGAGCTGAGCCTAGTTCACCTCGATGTTACAAGTCAAGCTTGAAATTGGCACTTGAGCTTAATTTTTGTTTAACAAGCTTGAACCGGAAAAGATGGGTTCGTGACTCGTGAGCAAGGGTAGAGAAAGATGGAGATGTGAGTACGAATGACAATTTTTTTTTGTTGATAAATATGGAATCCTACTTCTTTAAGAAATGAAAAGATAGGATCCCATCTATTGGGACATGTGACCCCAGATGTGGAGAATCAAAATGGAAAAGAATCTGCTACATCCATTTTGGTCTGTCCCTCTGCATCTCCCTACACAAAAGGTCAGGTGTATAGGGTTAAAACTAAAAAACAGTTTTCAAATGCAAAAAATAGGTACCCATAAAAATGTAGACCGCATCTTCTCCTGCCACTTATGACCTGCTAAGGTCCTGTCTAACAGGTGGCAAGACACTATTGAAGGAAAAAAAGTGAATTACAATTTTTAAAAAATGCAATTTATTTTTACCTACCAATCATCTCCTACCACCTATTAGACAGGGCCTTGGAGGTCATAGGTCGGCAGGAGAAGATCCTTTGCCATAAAAATGGGTTTTACATAGTTAAAATCATAAAAAGTGTTCAAATGAACGTTTGTCCCCTATTTAAAAGAGGCACCAAAGTAAAAGAAAAGAAAAGAAAAAACCACATGTCAGCCTGTGGTGTGAGGACACATAGGAACTTACTGTTTTGGGTGTAGCAATCCTCTCCCAATCAAAATCAATACCCAATGAACAAAAGAATGCTTTTTTTAAAATAACTATTACAAACGATGGCTCAGATTATCTGATTTCTATGTGGGACCACTGGGTCCTGATGCTCTGAGGTGGCAGTTCAAACATCCAAAGCTTGTGATGCCACCACTTCTTTAATTCTTAAAAACGGTCTACCAACGGTATCAGTTACATATGGAAGTAAAGGTGCTTGCACATTAACGGTCTCTCATTCTCAAATTTCAGAAATTTCTCGTTCGCTTCGTTTTTGCTTTCAGTTTGTAAGGTTTTCGCATTTCTTATTTGAAGAGAAAATCATGCTCAGAGCTATACAGTTTCTTGGTCCCTCCTCTGGGGTAGTTTCAGTTTCATCTCCACTGCGACCATGGAAACCCCTTGAGAGAGGTGGAATCTCGTTCATGTCAGTTTTCGAGAAATCATTCTCGACATCGCCAAATGCGGCGGATTCTCTGCTATTTCTCTTCGTTTCGACTCGTGGGTGCGGCTGTTTCAGGGCATTTCGAGTCTCTGCAGTTCGTTCGGAGTCAGATGGTGGTTCGTCTTCTTCTCCATCAGCTTCATTCCAAGCACTGGTGAGTTTTTCTGTTGGCTTTCTGGTTTAGATGAAGTGGGTTTGAGTTCCTTTTATTCATTAAGTGCATTTCTTTTAATTTGAATTTTGAGGACGGGCACTAATTGGGTTTATGGTTGGAAGCGGAAATCTCTGTATCTTAATGGATTGTCTTTGGTGGTTTTCTGTAAATTTGGATTTTGCTGGAATGAATATTTCTGTGGCTTTGCTGGAACACATCTTTTGCTCTTCGTTTGATGATTAGCAAGAAATGTGTTGGAAACCGAAATGGGTTTTGAGTTTCTTTCTTTCTTTTTCATTCTTACTGGGTTCTCATTGGGTTGAATTTTGATAAAAGGGAGTGAATGGACCTCTTGTTGATTAAGCAATGGGGCAAGGTCTGGAATGGAGTTGATGTTTAGAAGAAGACAAATGTTGAGTTCCTTTTCTTCTTTTATGGGTTATCTTCTTTTTGCAGTTTCATGTAAATTTCAGTTATATTTCTATCTCTTCTGACATTATACGGCTTTGAGTTACTTTCTTTCTTTGGCTCATTCTCTCTCTCTCTCTCTCTCTCTCTCTCTCTCTCTCTCTATGTATGTTCTTTGTTGGTTATATTAAAGAATAGAGGATCCCCAAGCTCCTTTTATTAATTCTTTTGGTCTGTTCATGTTTGTTGGTTTGTGTCAACCTCATTTTATGGAGAATGATAATAGGGAAATAATGGGTGCTATGGTTTTAGAGAAATGAGACTGTTGTCTTTAATAATCAGTGAGAGATGGATTGGATTCATGAATGTCTTTTTGAAATAGAAGAAAGAGCTTATAATTCCTTAAAAAAATTTCATGGTTTTGGGTAAATTTCAGTTATATTGAGATTCTTTTCTTTCTCTAATTATGGTAAGAATTATATTTTATTGGTTTGAACAAATTTCTTATTCTTTGATGATCAGATAGGTTGGTTTGGAAGGGAAATGGGCCTTTAACGTTGTCCTTGAAAATTGAAATCTTTTGTAGCCTGTTTGGCAACCACCTGTAATGTAACCATTTCATTTGAGTTTCTCAAGGCAATTGTAGCCATGAGGTGATGGTTCATAATGAACTCATTCAAATTTATACTAATTTGTTAACTACATTTAGAAATGAAGTCATCTTAGGTTTTTCTATAAAATGTATGTTCTCAAGCACAAATTGCTGCAAATCTGAATGATTTCATTACAAACCATTCCGTTGTGGGTACAAAAGCCTTGGGAAACTCAAATAAAATGATTTCATTACAGGTGGCTACCAAACGCAGCCTTAATTTTTTTGTAATAAGATTTGTCTTGGAAGGAAATGAGTTTTCCTCTTTGCTATTAACTTCAATAAAAAAAATGCAAAAAGCTATGGAATGTCTCCATTCTTTCATTCTTTACTTTTTTTTTTGAGGGGGGGGGGGTAATTTTTGGTTATGTTTTTCTGTTAGGGTGGGGCCATGCTAATATGGATTTGAATGGTCTTTTTCTTTCTTATTAATGATCATGACCATGAAGAGAAAGTTGAAATTGGTGTGCCGTCTTCTTCTGTTTCTTTTTCTTTAGAAGCAAAAATCTAAGTTTCCCATGATTGTTTCTCTGTATTTTGTGCTATCTATGTTTTTGTTTTTGCTAGTTTTTCTTGTATTGTAAAAGTTGGCAGATCTAACAGTTTGTAACAAGCGTACTGCAGACATGGCATGCATTGTAATTTGTCTTGACAAAATAAGATGTTAGACAATACAATTTTTTAATGATGTCTAGTGCTTATTTTAGTTGTTGATAGTGTGGGTAGTCATCTCTGTCTTTTGTAATTAGGAAGGTGGCAAATGGGATTTGTATGCTTTAGCCAAAGGTAGAGGATGTAGATCATTTGGAAATTCATCGTTCCATTTCTTTCTTTATTGCATATGATCATTTTTTATATATATGAAATGCATCCATTAGAAAGGATTTTTATACTAGTTTAAAATATAATCACTGCTCCTTCAGGGTGTAGTGTTTGTTCCTTCTTTTTATAATGAAACATCTTTATACATGGGTTTAATAATTTTGTTTTATATGCAGGCGCACATGAGTAAGATCTGTTTCTGTCAATGGTGTGGTTGCCCTACAGAAGCAGCCATTCCTGATGGAGATGGTAGAACGAGAGCAATTTGCACGCTTTGTGGGAAAATTGCTTATCAGAACCCTAAAATGGTATACAACTATTTGTGTCTTTATGAATTTAGAACTCATTTTTTTGTACAGGCTCCATTAGATTGTGCTTTATGCTACATTCTAAGCTTTTTAAATGTGACATTTTATATTAAATTCAAAGGAAGAATTTTGACCCTGTATTTTAACATTTCTGCTAAATAATTTGGACAATTTCAATAGTTTTTATTTTTTTTATTAGTCATCATTCAGATCCTGCCATGCTTAATTTGATTAAGATAGTTTAGTACATTAAAGATCTAAGCTACCCCTCTCCTGTTGAATGTATGATTTGTTGATTCCAATTTAGTGTTGTTTGATCTATAGACTGTTATGTTAAAATTCTTTATCTCCTCATATTAACTTCTCCCCATAAACATAAGACTTTTGGGTCCTAGATGGGGAATGGGATGAGAGTGCCAGAAACTTTTCAATTATAAAATTTGGCTATCTTATTAAAATTTGCTCGAGTGTATCTCTGAACTAAGATATGCTTTGCTTATTTAGGACATGGTTCTAGTTTTCATAGTTCTTACTTTGGCATCTTAAAATGGCCTTGAAACATTGTTTTGGCTAATCATAATAATGTGTGGGGTTACTTGATGTTCTTTATTTTTATGCCCCCATTGTAAAATTGGGCTTCCAATACAAGGCAATATTGTTGTTGTTGTTGTTATAGCTGTTATTAATTGACATATATGTCCACCATAATGATGGTGGATATGTCCAACTGTTCATCTTCATTAAGCACATCAATTATCCCTTGAAAGTTTGAAGACATCATCCTGGTATATGTTTATTTTTTGACGGATTTATGCGCTTGGTTGAGCATAACGACAAGGTCCTACTTTGCAAGCGGAAGATTCAACCATCTTACGGCCTCTGGTATTCATTGTATATGAATAGAAAATATGAAATTGTTTTCTTTTTTATTTTTCTTCTTCTTTTTCCTGACAATATGTACTTATTTGAACCCCTAGTGATTATTATTATTTTGAAGCATGTTTTGTTTTCTAAGCACTTAATTTTCAACATTGAATGTTGTCGAAACAGGACTCTTCCTGCTGGCTACAAGGAGATCGGGGAGTCTGCAGCAGAAGGAGCAATCAGGGAAACTTGGGAGGAAGCAGGTGCACATGTAGAACTGCTATCACCATTTGCTCAACTGGATATCCCTCGTATTGGCCAAGTGAGGAAAAATTATCTCATTTTTTACATAAGTTTGACTTTCTCTGGACTTGGTGAAGATGTTTGTGCATTTTATTTTTTGTATATGGGGAGCAGATTTACATAATTTTCAGAGGTAGATTGAAGGAACTCCAGTTTTTACCAGGTCCCAAGTCTCTGGAGTGCCGACTTTTTGCACTTGATGATATACCATTTGATTCACTGGCATTTTCATCAATGTTGGTTACATTGAATATGGTATGTTGTGGCTCAGATGATAAATCCATGTTCTTTTTCTTTGATTACTGCAAACAGACACGCACAAGCACAGATATTACATGTCATTGTAGTAATCTAATCAATGCATCTTATCATCTGTGGGTACAGTACATTGAAGATATCAAGGCTGGAGAACCTATGTTTCACTATGGTACCATAAATAAGAGGTACTTGCAGTTAATTTTTAAGAGACTCCCATTCTTAAGATAGAGAAAAAGTTGAATTCACTTCCATCGTGGAAATTACTTGTGTCAGCTTCACTTTCTTTGACTGTTACAAGCATTTCCAATGTTTCTTTTGTGTCTGTTGGAGTGGCAGCATGCTTCCATTATTTCCATTAAAAAATAGTAAAAATTTGACTCATTTGTGTTCTGAGACTTTGTTTGTCTCCTCCTTGATGGTGGCTTGCAGACCTGGCAGTGGTGCTTCTGATATTCGGGCCTACACTCTGGATTCTCATTTGAAGTTCTGAAACAGTTGTGGTTCTTTCTTTCATTCTTTGTAGAGTCAAGGCATAGGAAAACAAGTCACAGATACATTACTGACCATTGGTATTGGAATTCTTTCTCTTATTTTCTGGAAAATAAGACATTTGGCACTGCACAATTGATGTTTGAGGTCAACAAATGAGCTTCCATTGTGGTGAAAAGATCAGGATGGGGTCACGGGTTTTTCTTTGTACATGTTTGCTTGGGTTGTACGATGATTTGTGTTGATTACTAGATAATTTAATAATGTTGGTTGGGTTATTTTAGTACATTGTACTACTCGTTTATACAAATGAAATGAAGAGATACTCCCTTTTTGGTTTCTGGTAATTGGTTTTGAATTAATTGACAGTAATGTGTGTGGTTCGAGGGGGTTAATAATGATGTGGAAATGGTTTGTTCTTAGGACTACAAACAGACTGACTACAGCAAGATTGGAGTAATATCCTTATTCAGTCCAATCATAATCAGATTTTTCCTAAATGGATTGGATCTTTAATTAGAGAAAATATACCTGAATCCATATTTGCCCTTAGCAGACTGAATACAGATTGGATCCGGATAAAATTCCGGTCAGTTTGCAGCTCGACTTATATATATTTATAATACATGTAAAAATTATATGTACACACACATTATGACATTATGACTTGGGAGCTCTTGGTTCAGATTGCAATGATATAATATGCATAGAAACCTGAGGACATGAATTTAAAAGTCGAATCGTTTTGACATCGACCATAGTGTGTCACTTAAGTCGAACTGATACGAAATGCAGGTGCAACATAATTTTTACAGGTTCATAGGTTTGATCAAAATGTTACAACGGCAGTACAAATTTACTAAATGTTGGTTGACATTTTGATATAAGCCAACCGATGCTCAACGTGTGACTGCAGGTTCTTCAAAGCATTGTTTTTCTTCTTAAAGTGCCAGTATTCTTGATTTAGGAATTTACACTCAAAACCTAGGATCTATCTGTGTTTTAGTTGAATAGAAACAAGTGTTGGGTTGTGGTTTGAAGATTGAAGATTAATTCAATTGCAAATTTAGAATATAACATGTATTAAAAATTGCTATTGTTAGTTATTGTTGCGCTCCACATTTTAAACCCGCTATGATCTACAAGTCTCACTGCAGACATCTTAAAAACATGACAAATTTGAGCTTAATCTTTGTGTGATGAGCCTGAGCTGTACTAAGAAAATTTTGGCTCGTTACACCTCTAATTTGTCTATTACTGTTTTTTTTTTTTTCAATTTTTTTCCCTCATGTCCTGGTTTTGGCCATCGTTTAAATCAAGTCTAGTATGAGCACAAAAGGTAGAGAAACTTTGTTGAGTAGATTGAAATGTGCACAGCTGGTTTTGGAGGAGCACTAACTCCATGCAACTGTTCTTGTAGTCTTTGTGGTATGTCTTTCAGGTCATATGCAATGAGAAATGTAGTAGAAATTTCAACTTTCACAAAAGTATAAAATGGGACTGAAAGGAAAGTGTGGAAGATGTTTACCTTCAACTTCACTCTTCTCCACTTTCCTAGTTCAAGAATCAAACTGCCCAACCAATCCTAGGGAAACAGCCACCTATGAATTATGTTTGGTACTTTTGGTGTTGGTCACTCCAGTTTTAAAGTTGGAATTGATTAAGCTTAATGGAGAAGGGTCTCCATATATGATGATATTTGGTACTTTGGTGTTTGTGGCTAAGGTTTTGAAGTTGGAGTTGATTAAGCTTAATGGAGATGGCATGATGTTTGCCTACTTGATGTTGGTGGCTTAAGGTTTTTGAAATTGGAGTTGATTAAGCCTAGTGGAGATGGGTCAATTAGGATTTTTATAAGGGAAAGAATGTTCTGTCCAGGATTTGGTGTTTAGGACACTAGGGGATGTCATATGGAATAAAATGCATATTCCACATTCAAAAAGTGCATCACCCATGCATTTTATTCCATATAATGTCCCCTGGTGTCTTGGACACCATCCTGGAAAGAACGTTCTTCCCTTTTATAAAATACAGAGGTGTTTGTGGGCTAAGGTCATCATGTTGGGTTAATACCTTGTATGCAACCCAAGATATAACCCGGGATGACGATGCAAAAACCCAAATATGACCTGAAATTTTTTGACCCATTTTTTTTTTGTATCCGATTTGGGGTCTGAATCCGACCCATGGAGAATAGGGTTTTTGGGGGTTTCTCGATTTCTGTCCTACCACATTGTTCATTGTAATCTCTGTTTTCGATTATAGTGAAAGCTCTTCTCTGTTTTTGCCTGTGGCCATAGGCTTCAAGCTAAACCATGTAAATTGCCTTGTTCTTGTTGTGGATTGCTATCTGCGTTGTTTTTTATTTTCTTCTTTGTTGCATACGATCCCAGATCTAGGTTTCTACATAACACATCATACACTTATAGGGCCTTGTTTGAATATGTGCCAGATCGTATTTTGTCAAGAAAGCATGCTTAATATGTGCTGTTACTGTTTGTGCTAACCCCATAACATATTTGACAACAATTTGTCAAGCATAAGTTCATGCGACAAATAAATGAGTTTGGTGACAAAGAAGGGGAGATGAGATCAAAAGGGGGGGGGGGGTTATGGGTGTCTTTCCCTACATTTTCAAAGATTTCCACTCTATCATTACAAATGCAAGGAACAAATTGTGTTGTGTCCCATCCAGCAACACAACTTCTTTTTTTTATAATAATAATTATTATCATTATTTTCCAAAGTGTTGAGCATCGCCTAATGAGCTTGGCATGTGTCGGGCAAGACTGCATTCACATCATCTTCGGTCTGGATGGACAGATACAATGGCAGTCTCTAACCAGGATGTTACCAAACTGGATTACCTGCAGCACCAAGGCTTGCAGCGACCCTATAGCACCAGGGCATTGGTTGACACATGGTAGAAAAGTGAACCACCACATCTTGCACGCCATGCTAGGTGTTTTTTCACTTTTCTACAATGTGTCACCCAGATCCCTGGTGTTTCAGTTGTCGCAAATTTTGGCGATATCTAAAAAGAGGGTTAATTATATCCTGTCCAGGATGGTGACAACAGGACACCATACATCAAATGGAATAAAATGGGCAAGAATTTAAAATTTCATCTAACCTCTACCCAATTTATTACATGTGAAGTTCCCTAGTGTCCTGAACAGAACATATATTTGATAAAAAATATACAAATACTAATCTATTGTATATTTACCATAGTACCCTTATATATATATATATACACCCATTTATCAAACTGTGTCAAGTACTGGTGTGATATCTATCCATTAGGAAAGGATGTTCTGTCCATTTTGACTGGCGCTGATTCCCCTTGTGTGAGGGCCTGAATTTCTCTCCATTTTATAAGAACCAACGAGCATTCATTTTGTTAATGGTGGGATACATGCATAGTTTTAAACTGGATGGTCCAACCTGATTTGGCTGGAATTGGCATTCTAAACGGTTCTATAAAAGCTCAAAAGCGTAATATGCCAAAAACTGCATATAATCTACAAAATCAGTCAAAACAGATCAGTTTATTATTTTTTAGCAAATTAAGAAGAAAGAAGTTAGAATTGTGCCTTTCCAAATTCGAAACCCATTTTCCACTAATTGTCTTATTTTTTTTGATATGTCTAAAAATTAAGAACCCAGTCATAAGCCTTATAATGCATTAGATCATGTAAACCGATCGAGTCCGGTTGGACCTGAACTGCCCACCTTAATGATTTGGTGACTGGTCCAGTTTTCAAAGCTATTGTTTGAGGTGAACTGCATTTAGAGCATGTAAACCAATGGTCTAACCCGGTTACAACTGAACTGTCCACCTTACTGGTTCAACAGTCGGTCTGGTTCGCAAACTATGTGATACACACATACATACATGGTGTCTCAATAATCAGCCCAAGCACTTGAGCATATTGCATGAACAAAAAACCATAAAAGACAAAAATGACAGCAAAACGACAAAAAAATTGTTTTTTGTAAGTACAGTAGGCTCAAGTGCCTCGGATTTGGTAGGACAGCTTAAGGTCACCATAAGGTAGGATTGACTTAAGGCCTACACATCAGCATCGAAAAAGTAACTTACACTTTTTGAGGAAGCTTTTCACTTTTTTGGCGCTGATGTGTTGGCCCTTAGGTCAGTCCTACCTTAGGGTGACCTCAAGTTGTCCTACCAAATTCTCAGGATATTGACAGTGGCCTAAGTGTATTAGCATTTGCAAATCCATCCATCCATCCCTAGATAAGAGTTTTTAATTAGATTATTTGTGGAACTCTTCCATAATTAATCATTCAGAATTTTAGGGTTTGCCACCGTAAAGCACTTTTTGAATACCGTTTGCTTCTCACTCACGCGGTGTTCGACTCATTGAGTGATGTCAAGCCGGGCCTACTTGACTCGGAAAGTGACGCGCGCGCGAGTCCCTTCCGTTTACTTGACTCGGAAGTCTTCGGGTCTTCCATTTCAAGAGCCCGGCGTCGATGAAACAGCGTTTTCGGGGGGAAATTAACTGTTCATCAAAACCCTAATTCTTAACAGATTTGCTTTCGTCGGAGATTCGAAGCTCGATCCGAGGAGCTTTTGTTGTTGTGGTGATTTTTTTTTCTTCTCCTAATCGGTTTTGTTTTCCCTGATTTTAGGAAGTTTAATTGAGAGCTTTGTTGCCGCTCTGAAGCTTTTGAGGCTAAAATCTTTATGAATTGTGTTGTTTTGAGGATTTCATGTTTACGAACTTGGTCCTGGTCTTATGGAGGCGAATTGGATCAAAATCTGTTATTTTGACATGTTTAATACCAAATCACTGGGGAATTAAGGTTTCTACTGTTGAAGGTATTTATTGAGTCGTCGAGTCTAGGATTTATGGAGAAGTCAAGGGTTTCAAGAGATAATTTTGATGCTGAAGGTGAATCTAGATTTCCTCCCTTGAGCAGCTCGTCCTTCGGTTACAGATCTCCCGAATCCGACCTTCAAAAGTCATGGAGCGGAGAATTTGGATTTGGTGGCAGCGATCGGAGATTCGCCTACGCTCGTCAATCTTCATTCCATCAATCTGCTGAACCTCACACGCCGATCTCCATAATTTCAAATGATTCCGTTCGGCCTCTGCTTTCTCGGACTGTTTCCAGCATCAATATTCCGCCAGCCGTTTATCCAGAAGTCGAAAATGAGAATATCTGGAAAGGATACGAGAAGCCTTCTTTTAGAGATGGAAGTGGTTCATCAGAAAAATTATCTTTTCTGTTACTTGTGTCGTCTGTGTTTCGGACTGTAAGATCTGGTAATCGGGCCATGAAGCGGCTGTTCGTGATGATCTCCCTCAATGTGGCTTATTCTACCACCGAATTATTGATAGGCATTTTCACTGGACGTGTAGGTAAGAATATGGGTCTCACGTTGCTTTTGAAGATCTATTTATCATTTGAAAATCCAGATTTCTGTCTTAAACTAAATAACATACTTTCTATTAGGACATATTATTCTCAGTAGATGAATATTAACAATGTACAAAAGAAATGGCGGTTTACATCTTACACAACAGAACCCTAATCATACAACTGGTAATACAAAAAGTCAATTATAATCCTAATAACTCACTGGGTATAATGTGGAGGAGTTATTAGAATATTGCAAAAAACCAACTCAATATAAGCTGAGCGATCCATTAATCATTTATAAAGGTACACGAGGATTCTAGAATAGGGACATGCCATAGTTACAACCGAATGAAAGAGACGTGAAACAAGAAAACAGTTGCTAACAACCCCCCTCAAGATGATCGGGAGTAAGCACCATCAGCTTAGATCTAAGATCTTTGAACCGTTTAGACGAGAGAGATTTGGTGAGTATATATGGAGGTTGGGCAGTCGTAGGAATTTATAAAACACGGACCTCCCTCCTAAAAACACGTTCACGAACAAAATGGTAGCCCACTTCTATGTATTTAATTTTGGCGTGAAATACAGGATTCTAGGTGAGGGAGTTCACAGAAGTGTTGTTGAACCAGATTGTAGATGGGGTAATAAGCGGCACCCATAGTTCGGTTAAGAGGATATGAAGCCAAGAAAGCTCAGTAGCAGTAGAGGTGAGAGATCGGTATTCCGATTCGGCAAATGAACGAGCAACAGTAGGTTGCTATTTAGCACACCAGAAATTGGGTTGTGACCAAACATAACACAATATCCTGAGGTAGAGCATCGATCAGAGGGGTTGCCGGCCCAATCTGCATCCAAAAATGCTGAGGAGTAAGGGGGCTAGGTTTGAAATTAAGACCTAGTCAACAGTGCCATTAGGGTAATGGAATAAGTGCTTTACGGCTTGAAAATGAGAGGCGAGGGTCGTGCATGTGTTGACAAACAAAGTTCACAGCGAAGGCAATATCGGGCCTGGTTATTGTCAAATATTGAAGGGCCCTGACAAGGCATCAAAACAGACGAGGATCCAAAAATGGTGGATCAAGATCAACAACAGGGGGTTTGGTAGAAGAGATAGGGGTAGCAATTGGTCATGCTAGCACGATGAATAACACTCTGAGCATACATCGCCTGATTGGGAAAAAGGCTAGAAGGAAGAGAACGGACATCAATACAAAGAAAGTGGTAGAGAGATAAGATGCTTCATAGCAAACTGAGAATGAAAAGAAGAGAAAAGAGAGGTAATGAAGGACATGTTGTTACCAGTGAGGAGTATATCATTGACGTAAACAAGGAGAAGGGTGATGGAGTTAGAAGAATGACGAACAAAAAGTGGGTTGTCAGTCTTGCTTATGGAGAAGCCATGGGAGAGAAGAAAACTGGAGAACCAAGCATACCAAGCCTAGGCTGCTTGCTTGAGGCTGTAAAGAGCCTTGGGCAAACGACAAACTTGGTTGGGATAGTGATGATCAACAAAACCCTATGCTTGCTGCATATAGATTTCCTTCATGATTCAACCATGTAAAAAAGCATTGCTAACATTCATATGTTGGATATTCTAGTTAAAATGAAGGGTAAGAGAACTAATGAGGTGCACGGTAGGTAGCTTGATCATCGAACTGAAGGTCTCTTGGAATTGACACCAGCTTGTTGAAGATAACCTTTAGCTACAAGCTGCGCCTTATAGCGGGCAATATAACCATCAGCATTTCATTTAAGTTTGAAAATCCACAGACACCCAATAATATTTTTGTCACAAGGGGGAGGAATGAGACATCAATTTCCTTACTGATGGAGGGCCTGAAATTCTTAAAACATGGCGGTACGCCAATGTGTAGACCAAATAGCCGCCAAGTAGGAGGAAGGTTTAGATCTAAAAGGCATGGATGTAGTAGAGAGACAAAGAGGAATCTTGGGTTTAGAGATGCTGTCCTTAAGGCAGGTCACCATAGGTTGAGTATTTGTGGGAGGAAGAGGTGAGGAGGGAGGAGAGAGAGAAGTGGGAAGGGAAGAGGAAATCGGTAGAGAAGGAGAAGAGGTGGGTTCAAACCGAGGAGATAAAGTAGGGGAAACAGAAGAGGGGGAAGAATAAATAAAGGATGAAGAATTAATAGCACGTGGAGGACATGAGGAAGAAAAAATAGGTGGAGGAAAGCAGGGATCTGATTGTAGAACTGGTGGAGGAGGTGGTGAGTGGGGAATCGTTGGAGTGGCAAAAGGAAAAAACAAATTCATTAAAGATCACGTGACGATAGGGGAACACGTGGCCAGTGGAGCATTTGAGGCACCGATAGCCTTTCGAACGAGAACAATAACACAAAAAGATGCAAGAGGTGGAACGAGGAGCAAGTTTCGACGTAGACTAAGGACGTAACTACGGGAAACACACACCTGAAAATTCAGAGGAAATTGTAGTTGAGAGGAAATTGTAGTTGAGGGCAGTATGTAAGATAAATTGAAAAGGGGATTTGTGAGAGAGGGAGGGAGAGGGAAGACAATTAATAAGGAAGTTGTCTATGCAAACAACGTCAACTCAAGAAAGAAGAGGCATATAAATGGTGTCAAGAAGAGCGATAACAACGTCAATAATGTGACAATGTTTGCGTTCAACAACACCGTTTTGCGGAGGTGTACGAGGGTAGGAGAGTTGATGTACAATTCCATGATTAAAAAGAAAACATTCAGACAAATTTTCATTGAACTCGTTGCCTTTGTTAGTATATAAGATTTTAATGGTGCGGGAAACAACCAAGTAAATCTAGAATAACCATCAACAACAAGAACATAAAAATGGTAACTAGAGATAGACGAAACCGGGGACGGACCTCAAACATCACTATTTATAACATCCAAAGGATTTACAACAGATGTATTCGAAGAGACAAAGGGTAAACAATGGCTCTTGGCCATGCAAAATTATTACAAAAAAAAGAAGATAAGTTGTGAGACGGTAAGATGAGAGTCTGAAGAACGGAATGAAGAATGCGAAAGGAGGGGGTGCTTGAGTCGATTGTGCCACACTGGAGCAACCGAAGAAGAGTAGAGCAATGTTGCCGGAGACTAGGAAGGCAGATAAAACTTGTTGGATAAAGGATAAAGGCCTTGTTTACTGGGGCCTTGGTGAAAGACTTGCTTCGTTGATTTGTCCTGAACAACAAAGCCATGAGAGTCAAAAGAAAGAATGCAGTTATTATCGATACAAATTTATGAACAGAAAGGAGGTGGGTAGATATGGAGGGAACGTGAAGAATATCATTAAGAACCAAAGTACTTGAGGGAGTGCAGAGGATACCATTATCCGTACTATGTACAGTGAGAGAAGCTCCATTACCAACAACAACTTGAGGTACTAGCGTAAGGGTGGTGGAGAGACAAAGAAAAAAGATCCAGACTAACATGGATATTGGCACCGGAGTTGAGGTACCAGGTGGGGTCCATGGCAGGAGACGAAGAAGGAGAGGCCAGTAGAGCAGCTGGGGAAGATGGCACCGTCGATGAAGCAGGAGTAGTGCCACGATAGGAAGGATCAAGACGATAATAATAGTTAGTAGCAAAGTGATTAAATTTACCACAAATCTAATAGATTAAATGAGATTGAAAGGAGCCATGTCCACGGCCACGACCATAACCTTGGTCATGACCGCTACCCCGGCCATGACCAATGGGGGAACCACGAGAGGAATCAGAGTTTGAAGAACCACGAGAGGTAAAAAATGCCAAAGTAAGAGAGGATCCATACGATATGCTTCAGAACTTGCAATCTGCTGATCTTCAATGTACAAAAGGTCTAGTAGTTCCTCAAGAGAAATTGACCATGGGCGAGTGCGGATCACAGTTTTAAAGGTGTTGAATTCAGAGGGTAGACCATTGAGGGTGTCGAGAACGATGTCCTCATTGTCAAGCTGAGCAGAGTCAGCGAATATAACAGCAAAGGTATCAGTGATAGACTTGATGGTCTGCAAGTAGGCTTGCATGCTAAGGGAACCTTTCTTGAAGGTTTCTCTTGAGCTGTAGAATGTTGGAGTGAGAAACTGATGCAACATCCATATGGACTAGTGGGTGTGTGCATAAAGGAGTTAGGCATAAAATTAGTAAAGTAATGATAAAGCATAAACATGATTTCTACTTGCACATCCACACTCATACTCAGACAATATTTAATTAGATTCAATATGCATGATAGGAATTAAGGCCTACAAAGTACTAAACACAATAAAGCCTAAATTATATGCTTGAACACAATTGAATTAAAAGATTAGCCCAAGGTATAGTTCCTATCCAGAAATTTCAGAACACGGGAAAATGTATAAAACTCAATAGAAATATGAAGGGCTGCATGATAAACTCATATGGTTGAGGGAAATCTATTTGGGAAACAACTAGGGTAAAGTTTGACAAGATTAATGAAGGTCAATGTCAGATTTTAGTAGAAAAATTGCATACTAAACAGTAAGGTTTAACAACCATTAGCCAAACTCAAGCCCGCCTGTCAACTACACTATAGGACTTGAACATGTCATTATAGATGATCAACAAAATACCTTTTATTTGCTGTCCTTGTTTAGCATAAGCCTCCATGTGATGAATATTGATGAGGCATTCCAAAATTTGAGAGAGAAAGTGACCTGAGAAGTAATCGAAGGACTCAGGCACTATAGAAGCCTTGCCACCAACCTTACTTTGAACTGGATTGTACAAAGTGATCCCCAACAGCTTAGGGAACAAGGTCTACTACAGTAATGTCACCCAAGGGTGTATAAGATCCAGCAAAAATATCTTCCCTAAACTCCTAAAGAATAGGAGCCAAGGGCTGTTGTCATCAGATGCTCCAAAACAGGGATTTCACGCTATGGCTGAATAGCAGGCTGTATACTCGATCAACTCAGAACTTCTTTTGGAAGTCTTTTGACTCCAGTAGGATTGTATGGGAGTTGGTATAACCCTCCTAAAATCCTGCCTGCAAACTCCTAGAGAAGGGGAGTGGGGACTCAATCTCCTGCGAAGACTCCAAACAGACTGTTTAACGCCTCTTACGCAATTGGGAGTTTATAACTCCGTCTGTTGAAGAGTTTAGGGATGACACCCACTACCCCTGGAATCGTGTGGGAGTGCCTGTCAAGCAGGGAAAGGGTCAAACATCAAGTCTTGCTATTGTAGGAGCAGGAGTGATTCTCGTGATGTTGGGTTTTATGTGCTGTTCACGCTTGGGAAAGTCACCAGATTGTAGAACTCCTTCAATGCTGCAATTCCAAGTTGGTTTCTTCAACAGGAAGGATCATCCAGCAGTTAGGAACCTTGTAAATTATTGGATTTCATTTAAAACTCCAGATGTATGCTCCAGAGGTTGATTCTTGTGCAAGAACTTTAAATTATAGCAACCTACTCCTGATAGAAGTCCTTTAATCTAAGGGGAGGGAGTAGCCTCCACTTTCATCGTTAAACTAGGGTTTTCCCCAGACCTATTCTAGGGTTTTATGCACTTTACTTGCAACTAAAGAGGAAGAAGAAGAAGCACAAGAAAACCAATACGTGAAAATTCCAAATTTTATCTTTATTCATCATAAGAAAACTTGCTGGTTGTGTGGGGTGTTTTATAGCCCCTACGACCAGACTTATTACACCCTAAAAATAATAAAGACTCAAGTAGTCCTCTAGCACAATGACATGCCCAAAATAACCCCAAACAACATATTATAACCAAAATACCACTAAAATACCCTACTAAGACAAAAATACCCTCATAAAATGTGCTAGGGACTAAAACATACAATAAATATCCTAGTGAAACCATAACATAGGTGCAACCCTCTTGCACCGTCTTTGATAAACCTGAAACTCCTACCTGGACTTGATGTCCTCATCAACTCTCCTCTTCTGAAAAGAAGTCATCTTTGACATTAGATGGCTACGATACTGCTCCAAAATGTTCGGGTCAAGCTGCTGCAACTCGCTCTCATGAGCCATGTACTGTCGATATCCGGCCGGCCCTTCCACTTGATGAGGTACCTCTGATAGCTTCCTTGTCTAGTGGAAACACTTTGATCATCTACAGTAGCCTTAATCCCTTCCTTGCGAGTAGTGACAGGCGGCAATGGTGGTATAAGCTGAGGAGGCTGAGGGACGGGTATCACGAGCATTGGTGAATCAGTGCTCCAAAACCACCCAAACATCACAAGCATGCTTGAGATGAAGAACCAAAGGGAGAACAGTCTTAGAAACAGTAGCAATGATGAAGCTTAAGAGCTGCTGATCAGCAAGGAGCCATTTAGAGTACTTGGGATTGGATAGAGGTTAGGCAGAAGCACTAGAGATGAATTCAGGCGGAGAATCGATGGAGCCATCGAGCATAGGTAGGAGACGATGAGCATGTATCGCTGTAAGAAACTGAGAGCACCACAGTAGACAGTTGGAGCCATCCAACTTGATGGTCACTAAGGAGTTTAAATTAGATATTAAAGACTGTAACAATGAAGAAGAAACAGGAAGATCATAAGTGGAGGGAGGAGCGGAGGAAGTAGAAACAGGAGGGGAAGAAGAAACGGGAGTTGGGGAGTCTGTAGACGCCATCTTAGGAGGACCGGGGAAGATGATGGTCAATGGCTATCTGATACCATGAAGGAGTTATTATAATATTGCCAAAAACCAACTCAATTTGAGCTGAGCGATCCATTAATCATATATAGAGGTACAAGAGGATTCTAGAATAGGGACATGTCATATGGCCACGTTATAGTTACAACCGAATGAAAGTGATGTGAAACAAGAAAACAGTCACTAACATAATGGAGCCTATTTATTTATGTTTTCTATTATGAATTGAGGAGCAAATTGGATTAAGTGATGTAAAATATTCTCCTTTTAAAAAAAAATATTTTAACATGCTAAATGGATTTATCTATCAAAGGGGAAAAAGGAGCATAAATGTATTTCATCTCATTACCAGGAAAATCTATTTTCTTCAATGTTTACTGATTCTTCGTGTATGCTGTCTCATAATTTCTGTGCTAATATCCCTTGTCTTTTTCTTTTCCATTTGCATCTTTTTTCCAGGTTTGGTTTCTGATGCATTTCATTTGACGTTTGGTTGCGGCCTCTTAACATTTTCATTGTTTGCAATGGCTGCTTCCCGTAGGAAGCCTGATGGAGTCTACACCTTTGGGTTAGATTAGAAACCTTCCTCTTTATGGTCATGTTGAAGTCATTTCAGTTTTTTCCGTTATTATTGCATACATCATGTGGAAAGTTCATTATGGATTGCAGAACATTTAATACTCTTGGATGATGCTATTTTGTTCTGCTCTAATGTTTTTTTAGTAGCAGAAGCTTTGTATTGTAACTCCTGTTTATCACTGATACTGATGTTAATAAAAAAATGTCTACTAGAAAATTTTCTTTTACAAACCCAGGTTGTGGGTTTATGCAGACATTGGAGATCATTTTTAATTGCGAAGCTGGTTTGTATTGCTAGATGTCTCAGATATTTGTATTCAACAGCAGCTATTTTCTTGAACAAAACCCCTTTGCGGCTGAAAAAGAAAAGAACCTAATTATGATTACATGAATTGTATTGCTAATGGGGATTGATAGAAGAGGCTTCTGGGGTATGGGGTTTATATATCAGTGAGGATACCGGGCTACCAGCAGGTATTGATTCAAGGTACTTGGAAGAGTGTGTTGATAGGAACCATAAAAAGTGCAGGGAAAAAAAAATTGCCAGACGAAGTGCTTGAGTTAGCGTCCCTGGTGGAGTGGGTTCGAGTCACAGAAACAGCCTCCACAGAAATGGGGGTAAGGCAGTGTACATCTTGCCCTCCCCAGACCCCACGTTAGCGGGAGCCTTGTGCACTGGGTCGCCTTTTTTTAGATGAAGTGCTTGAGTTCCAGGTGGGATCTACAGGAAAGTCATTGAAGTTTACTTGAGCAGCTGACCAATCCAAGGGGATTATTTGGACCCTACTGCTGGAGAAGTTCAGTTAGATTAGTTTTTGAAATATTCAAAATCTTTTACTTTAGTATCATGGGTGTTCTTAACTTTTAAACTTTTGTTTGGCTCTAGATGCTAATTTAGATTGTTTTATGTTTATTCTGACTTAGTTCTAGTTAGTATAAGTTGGTTTAGACTTTAGCAGGCATATCTGTAATTAGATAGTTTTATGAAATTGAAAGTCTTATTTATTTATTTTTTGACTTCATTTTTCTGAGGTCAATTTGGTTCATTTGAAAGGTTCTTCATTTATTATTCCAACTATTCCATGATCTTGCAAATATGTGATTTGGGTAAGTTAGGGACAAAATATTGGTATGATAACTATTTCAGAGAATAAAGTTGATACCCTAGCAAATGTCCCTCTTTCCTGAAGGTGCTGATGCTTTCAAGGTCCTCTATTTTCTGAATACTAGAATTTCATTGGTGCTAGTGGTTTTTTTTCTCCCTTTCTTTATTCTATTTCTATTCTATTTTATCTTATTAAATCTGCCGAATTCCATGAACCTCAACCTTAATTCTGATTTCTGATTTTAAAATTCAGCTTAAATCCTTATAGGCGATTTCCCTTATATTTCAATCCACCTTTTGATTTTTCCTACTATTGTTTTCATATCTTTGTTACCATCACGGCTATTTCTTGGTGAATTTATTGATATAATTCTTTTTTGCAATTTCTATTGATTTACTAGAATTAATTGCTTATGGTTCCGTAAGTCTCATTCTTTTTATTCCCATGGCTAATTTTAGTCACTCTCAGGCTCTGTTTGGTTCAGATTCTTAGAATCGATTGTTGATTATGATTGTGGATTCTCATAATTATATAAGATATGATTTTTGAAAACCAGAATTCAGTTTGGATACCCTGTTTTTGGAAGCTGATTCTAGAATCCATAATCAGAATTCTGTTTGGTACAACATTGTTAAAAAACGATTATTCAATTACAACATTGTGCAGCTTGAGCTCTTGTGATTTGAGCAGTAGGCTATATTTCTACGTAATTTCAGACCTTGGGGAAAAGCAACACAAGGCTTTATTCAGTTCACTAGACCTGTACCAAAAAAAAAAAAAAAAAAAAAAAAGGAAAAAGAAAAAAAAGAAGAGAACAAATTAAGCCGACAAGCAAGGAATACAAATGCATTTTATTGCAGCTGAACTTTAATTCACAAAATTAACACATACATTAAAGAAGATAAGCATGAGCATGAGAAGAAAAGCACATAAATCCCAGGTCTAACAAGGTACTCTAAGAGAGAGAGAGAGAGAGAGACAGCAGCTAAGTTGTGGGTTCCTACAATTTTTTTAGTAGAAAACAAAATAACCCATCCATGTTAGGATACTCATGTCACTTACTTTTAGCCCAAGTTGTCTAAGGTCGAAACTTGCCTTTTTGGCTTGGTTTTGGTGTCAAGAGAGGTTATTTAGTTACCTTTCTAATGAGACCAAGCTTGTGCAAATCCGAGGTGTTTGGGAGAGTTATGACTAAATTACTAAGGGGTTATCAATGGGTGACGGGATAGTGGTTTTTTTTTTAGTTTTAAATTTTAGCTTGTTAGATTTTTTAGAAAGTCCAAGTTTATAAGTCTAGTTTTTTAGCAATACTTAGGCAACAAGATTTAAGAGTTTTAGAAGTTTATATAATTATAAACTTCCTAATATGTTGATGGTTGTAAGCCTATAAAAAGACACCCCTTATTGATTTTTCTATCAAGGAATATGAATTAATTTTGTGTTAATTTGGGTTTCCCTTAGTGTGGCCGTGGGCCTCTCTCTCTCTCTTCTTTTGGGTGAAGTTGTGGACTCCCCTCTTATCTTCTCTCTTCTCGTCCCTTTTCCAGTCGTTGAGGTAAGTTCTATCCCCGTCTCTCCTCCTCCTTTGCTCTCCACAAGTTAGGTAAGTCCCTCTTTCTCTCTTTTTCTTTCTTCTCTCCTTCATTCTGAACTTCTTTTATTCTGAAATTTACTCTACTCTGGAAACCCTGTTTCCTCCAATTTTTTGAGGGGTTTTATTCTCCTAACTAAGCACTTGTAAACCCCTCAAAAGCCCCATCAAAATCTCTGGTTTTGTGGATTTAATTAGAGAAGTTCACAAATCTTGTTTAGGTTTTTATGGTGCAAGTCTAAAACAGTAAACTTCTTCATTCAATATCTCTTTCTCAAGTAGCCCAAATCTCTTGAAATTTTGAATGAAGGACCCTCTTATAGTGCACTACTTGCCTCTAAAATTTCATAATTTTCTAACACGTGGCAGGGGTATTTTCATAATTTTACTAATTCTGTCAAAACTAAGAATTGTCCCTCATCTGAAAATTGATTATTTTTATTTCTGAGTTTTTTTTTTTTTTTCAAAGTGCACTCTTTTCCCCTAATATCCTACATCACATAGTGTACTGCTTTGCTGGTTCAGCAGTAAGATGGTCCTTAATAAATTTTCAAGACACCAAATTTTCCATGATGGTCAACATAATTTGCAACTTCTTTATACCATATCCAACTGGTACAAGCTTAGAGGCACCCCAAAATAATCCTTCCATTTGAACACTTATAATTGTTTCTTCATGCTTTTGCATATCAATCAATTCATCCCAAGGCTTAATGTCCAACAAAACTGAAGACTTCCCATACTCTTTCTTCTTCCTAGATGCTTTAATGGCTGCCTCACGATCTTCAACAACTTTCTTTTCCTCTGTCTCTCAACAAAAAATCCACATTATCATCAACATCCTCATCACCTGGCGAGAGATGAGAACAAATCACAGATAAGAGAGAAATATGGAGGACAAAGACCGGGAGAGAGAGAGAGAGAGAGAGAGAGAGAGAGAGAGAGAGATTGTGGAATGTAAAATTCTTTGTTGGGGAGAAAGATGAAACGAGACGAGGAGTTGTTGTTTCCATCAAAAAACCCGCAAAATCGACTTAGGGCCCACGTCTGAGCCGTTTCTGATTATGACCTAAAAGTGATTCTGATTATGAATAACCAAAATTTACAATCTGAACCAAACGAGTTTACACCTTCCGATTATGACCTGGAATCGATTACGAGAATCCGAACCAAACACTACCTCTATTGCCTATATATAGGTATGTATGTATGTATAAACCAAAAAAAGCAAACAACAGTAGGAAAGATTCACCAGGAGGAGGGGGTGAACTGCAATGAAGCAAAATAAAAGAATGAAAATAACAAAGAAAAGGGGCCCAACAAATGGAGCATCTTAACCCTTAACAAAGAAAGACTCATCCCAACTTAACCTGTGTTCCAAAGGGAATACCCATAACTTTCGTCAAAATCCTGGCTAATGGACAAACACTCAAGCATGAGAGTGTGAGCTCTTCTACAAATGGTCTCTTGAGGTTGTCCTTGGTGAAGATTCTATGGTTCCTCTCCTGCTAGATACTCCAACAAATGGCTCTTGGAAAAGATTTCAAATTGTGTTAGGACCCCTATCTGTTATTGACAGATGCCATCTAGAGATTAGGCGTTTAAAAGTTGAGGGACAAGTCCACAAGATGCCCATTCAGAAAGAAAGAAATACCACAGTTTTTGTTGGGCAATGAACGAAAACATGGTTGGGATTAGGCTGTTTGTTGTTGTTGTTGTAATGAACGAAAATATGGTCAATTGGTTCCTCATTCCCAAGTCACAGGGATCATCAAGTGGCATTTAAATTTTCTTCCCTTGATGGTTGCTGCATCAATTTAGTATTTGAGCGGGTTTTGTCATAATATTACACATGGCATGTCTTACACTTTAGATTGACGGGATGCAAGAGAACTTTATTTGGGACTCTTACAAACATGATGCAAATAGAAGAAAGTTAAATTTGATTGTTTTGAGAAAATATGTGGGGTTCTAAGTTCTAACACACACACACACACACACACAAAAAAGAAAAAAAAAAGAATGTACATATGGTCCTAATGAGGATTCCACAACCACAACTGTTACAGTCAAAAGTTTAGGATTCTTAGTTCTCTAATTTGATGGTGCAATAAGATTGGAGACCTTGAAAATTTGCAGGATGGTGTTTATGCATATGCCAATTTGTTACACAGTCTTCATGCCAATTTAGAAATTAAAAAAATGTATATCAATTATAACTCAATGGTGATGTATAAGTTTATCATACATTTTATTCTTCAGCCCGAAAGTTAGCCACTATCATGATCAATGAACCTATCAGTGAAAATCTTATTTTTGAAGAGGTGGAGGGTAAAATATTAGAGTGGGTTGCTAACTAGGAATTAAAAAAATTTGGAAGGTCAATTTTCCATATATTTTCTATAGGATGATATTTTTATATTGCAATGTGTAAATTGGTGTCGAAGGAAAAGTTGGAAAATTGCTGTTTTCCTTTAAGAAACCCTTGGGTGGAGAAACTAGGAGCTGTCTATGACTAGGAAAGGCATGCTTGTGTCATTAAGAAGATAAGTGAAGATTTATACTTAATGGGGGTAGGGGTTCTTTCAAGCATATTCATGTTATCATGGATGCCACTTAGAGTTCGGCCAAAATTCTGAAGCTGACAAGCTGTAGGGT
>JAOXJP010058611.1:0-15745 GCA_025762735.1 Platanus orientalis | reverse complement strand
AACTCTCCTTCTTTTCATAGTGTCCACTAACTCTATACTCTTACCTGTTAAGGTTCCTATGTTCCAAGTTGCTAAACAAATCTTACTCTCTTATATACCTTTAGTAGTCTTAATTTTTGTATTCTTTTTCCTTTGTGTTCTATGCATAGCTGTACGAAGTAGGTTATGGACCCACACTATCCACAGATAATAAATTATAAGTTCTTTGTTAGCCCATCCTACATAATGCCCTTGATCTACAAACAAAATTCTACTCCAGTTGCAAAGCTCCTAATTTATTAGGGGAAATCCTGGGGTTTGGCTGATTCCCTTCCAACGTTAAAAATTAAGGGGTAGAAGAAGAAAAAATATATATGTTGAAATCCTTGGGCATCTCATCAAATATGGCAACAAAAGTGATGTAGGATGTCCTAGGGCTTAAAAATCCTGCAGGTTATGGACCCAAGAGGAATCTAAACAAGGTCCAAATATGCTGGAAGAAAGAAAGAAAGACAAAATTTAGAAGTTCTAGTTGTTGGACAGAACTAGGGCATCACAGAAAATAGGATTATGCTTAGATTAAGGTACAACTTTGCAGTACAATAGGGTTATAAATGGAGTAAATCCTAAAATTTCATAGCAATTGGAATAATAAAAGTATATAAAAAGGCCAAAACTCAGGTCTGTTCCAGAATATCCAGCAAAGTGGCAATTAGAAAACTCAACCACTGTGTATGGGAATTGGCAAAGAGACGGAACTTTGAACTTCAAGAAAGACTTATCTTATATCCATATAGATGATTTAAGGTGCAACAGAATTTGTCAGATGCTTGCTTTATTGATGAAGTCTAAGAAGTAGAAGAAATAAAGAAGAGGAAGATACAAGAGAAGATGAGATTTCATGGAGGCCCAACCTCGGCCCAGTCTCAACCAATTGGACACCACAAGGGAGTAATTTCCCTTCATTCAACTCTATTCAATTCATTAGGGTATGACCCCTTTTATTAAATGTAAAATAAAATTACAGCAACATCCCAAAATAGAAACAAATATTCTCTAGTTGCTAAAACTTCTTACCCTACTAAAACCCTAAAGACAACTTGAACTTGCTAGGGATATATTAGTAACAACTCCTTTTATTTGCTAAACCCTAAAATGAAAACCTACTAAACAACACTATTCTGTCACCTCTTGATACCCCTTTAGTAATTTGTTCATAAGTTTCTCAAATCACCTCAGATTTGCGCAATCTTGGTCTCGTTTGAAAGGTAACTGAATAACCCTTTTAAAGACACCAAAATCTAGCCAAAAGGGCAAGTTTCGACCTTGGAAAATTTGGGCTAAAAATAATTTTCAGGATTAAAACTTAAATATAAGTGGACCCCACTTGATCAACCATGATCATCTAATTTCTTCTTGTTTCTCATGGATGTTCCCGTATCAAATAGTCCAAGTGAGACTGTTTGGAATACAATCTCAAGCAACAAGAGAAGTCTCTTAAAATTCCACTGGTTGGGTTGCTTCATGCCATTTGTGCCTAATATCCTCAAAGTCCCATGTTAGCCACCCATGGTTATTTCGCCCTCATTGTATGTATGTAATCAATAGTTTTAGGCACATGGAATTAAACTTCAGTTTAATGGATTTAATTCGTAGAAATTTATGGAAGTCAACACATGTTTCACAACACAACACTATCTCCCTAACTCAACACCAATCTCCCAAAATTCCACTTGACAATATTTGACAACTAAAGCAGTCTTTGGCATGTGATCTCAGAGCCCTAGGTCAAGATCTAAGTACAGATTCATACAATTTGGTATGCAAACATATGATCTGATATGTGATAATTTTATCCATGGCTACCGGCGGTAATCTCTCCGAATTCCGAGATGATGATGGAAACTATCATCATTGAAAGGAAATCTTTCGACATTGAGGAAAGGTTTGACAAGAACAATAAATTTGTCAAGATCATTGAACGATGTAAGGGCTTCTCGTCTCATATTCGTTTCACCACAAGGCATGTCAGTTGGGAGTGTGAGTGTGTGGAGTTTTTTGGATGGAAAGACATTCCACCCTCCTTGACCAAGTTGATGGATGATCGTATTAGGGTCTTGGTTAATCGAGAGCATGAAAATCAACAAGGTAGGTACCTGAAATTTTTTGAGATTCATCATTAGGGGCATGAGTCTGATCCTGCCTGAAGACTGTTGGGGGACAATAAGGTGGTGTTTATCACTGGTTTACCGGAGGAGGCAGTGTATCTATGTGTATGGGGTGCTGAGGTTATTTCTCCTAGCTTTCTGGAATTCTTTCCCTGGGAGCCGAATTTTTCTTCAATCAAGTATGACAGCCTATTCAAACGAAGATGGATTTGCATTTAGGAGATGCCACCGCGCCTTTGGTTGGAGTTATGGGCAAGTGCTCATCTCAGTTGGAAGATCTTTGGTGGGTTCGGATGGAAGTGGAGGGTGGGGACCTTCATAAAATTCCTCGGCTGATTTCAGTGGTGGATCACTCTCATTACCATCCAGCTGTGATTTCTATTAAAGAGGAGATCACGAGTTGTTATGGGTGGAAGTGGGGTAGGCCTTAATGTGGAGGATCGGCCGGTGGACGGTGTCGAAGGCTTTGTCGGCAATTGGTGGGGTTGTTTTCTGGCAAGTGGTAGCCGTACTCTTAATACCGTTCCCTTACTGCCTATGCTTCCAAATTTTAGAAAGGGTTGCAGGTCTATGGTGAGGCTTGGCACCGATGGGAGAGGTGCTAATACGGATAAGGGCATTAGTACTAGGAATCACAAGACTCAACATATAGGGAAGGAGAAGGTTTTTGACGATTTATGTTGCAGAACAAGGGTTGAATGTTCGGGTGAGTCGTGGGCTATGGGTGCCTGTGGTGATCATCGAAGGTCGGAGGGTGGTGTTCCTATTGATGAGCGGGGCAGGTTGGGTAGCCGTGTTGGAGGGGAAAAATGGCTGGATGACAATGGGCATGGTGTGATTGGGGTTATCTCAACTAGTGGAAGACATGGACCAGATCTAAAATAGGTAGGGGCGCTGATGTAGGATATCAAGGAAAACAATATTCCTACACTAATCAACAAAATCAAGCCTAAAGAGATAAGTTCTTGAAATTTAAAGAATGTCATAAACTTAAAGAAAGAATTCAAGAAGCCTAAATCTTTCAAGAAATTGAGCAAAAATTAAGCAATTAACACTATAATGATTAAAGGAATGAAAAGAAATGAGAAACTAAAGAAAAAAAATTAAAGAAATTGGGAAGAAGAACAAAATTTCCAAAATTGGGTTTTGGATTTTGGAGCCCTAATTTCGTAGGGACACCAGGGGACACCCAGCCGCCCACCTAGTTTTAGGTTTTATTTTGTATTTTTGAAATAAATTTAAAAGAAAAATATGGTTTAATATGTATGGCTGAATGGGAGTAGGTGTAGGGTACAAGAATTGGGGTTTTTCAAGAAAGACCAAAATCTAGGGTTAAAATTAGGGGAAAATTATATTGATGTGTTTGTGGGGTTGTAGGAAGATTAGGTTTAAAAGGAATTGAGTTTTTATGGACTAATAAGACGGTAATTAGAAAAACGCATGTTACTGGAAAAATTTAAAAATTTTTGTAGCAAAGAAAATTAAAGAAGAGAGAAAACAAGAAATAGGGAGAAATAAAGAAAAAGGGAACTCAAGGGAGTGATGTAGATGAGAGAAGGATGAAGAATAGATGATAAAAGAGAGTAATGCAGAAAAATAAAAAAATAAAAAAAAAAAGAGAGAAGAGAAGAGAAGAGAGAACGTGTGAAGGAATGAAGGAGAGAAGAGAGAGAGAGAAATAGAGAACAAAAAAGAAAGATGGAGGAACTCACCTTGTCGTTAGGGATTTTGGAAGAGATACCTAAGTTCCATGTGAGCTAAGAAACAATCTTTAATTCATAAAATCAAAACTGATAGTACAACTTTGTTTTAGGCTTATTATAAGCCTTTTAAGAAATTGGACCAAAATACCCCTCATAGAGAGCTGTACGGTCAAACTTAAACCCCCCCCCCAAAAAAAAAAAATGAAATAAATCATCCTAATTAGGGCTGTCTACTATCTGATTATTATCTATATTCGATTCATATCCGATCTGTTAATATTCAATTCAAATTCATCTATATCCGATTCGATTATTCGACTAAATATTCGAATTCATTGAAATTAATATATAATTAATATTTATAGTATAATATTGTAGGACATGTTATGTATAATACAATATATGAATACTATAATCCTAACCTTAACCCATTTCTCATCTCCCATTCCTAATTTGAATGAAAGAAAGCTCCCAGTGGCCAGTCCCCCATTCTCTCAATGATCTATCGATCTTCTTCTATGTCTATATAATTCATAGGTCCTTATTGTTTCTGTAAATATTCAAATTTGATCCGATATTAAAAGAAATAAACAAATTCAAATATGGTATACCTATATCCGATTCATATTCGATCTGTTGACAGCCCAACCTCCAACTAGTTAGGTTGAGCCTAGGTTGGGCCTCAGGTAACTCAACCTAACCCTTTACATAGAAATGATTATAAAAATGTACATACTCATACAAGTTATGTCTATTGATTTGCATTGTATTTTTTTATTTATTTAGATCATGGTAATATCATGTGAGTTTGTTATAAGCATGTTGTCATGCCTCATATACATATCTTATTATATCCTTTGTAGATCCCAAGTCTGAATTCTTCAGGGTTTGAGAAATGTAGCTTGGGTTGGGTAATTTCAAACCTGATGTCACGAGTTGGAATTTTTCTACTAGGAGAAGAAAGACTTACAGAATATATAAATTTAAATTGTCAAGGAAAATATAATGACTGCTTCATTGGAAGGATTTCTCCCGCGCGCTGAAGCCGCTCAAGACGGGATCCACATGTAGTCATGTAGACAGTCGATCCGATAGAAAGAGCGAGGGCTCCAAACAAGTATGTCTATGGGAAGAGAACTGAGCACTCCCTCTTGACTCATAGTGCCTACACGATCATCATATAATCATTAACATACAATTTTTTGAACAAATAAGATGCTTGATAATGAAGTAAAACGATAACGGTAACATTAGCATTCATGTATCATTATAATGGGGCTGAGGGTTTGACGAGAGGAACCCAAGATCACTGGCTGCCTTAACTACACCCTTCCTTACCACAGAAAGGATCATGTACCACACATAAATGAGCCCAATAATGACGAATGGCTTTAATCTCGCTGAGCGGAAAGACTTGGTAACAATATATTTAGATACTGAATTAAATTCTCGTTTCTTCCAATGATGAATTTTTAAAAATATTTTTATCTTGGGTGAGGTTACTGGGTGGTGCAAGGTATTGTGCTATTGTGCCATCCCTGCACAATAGAGCAGTATTAATGGAAATGTAGGTGACATGAGATCACATTGAATAGATGAATCAATGACTACTTGAAGTAATATGAATTTATCTCTTGCATTGCATAGTTTATCTGTTGTAGTGAAACAAACAGGGGTGGAGCCACATAGGAGCAAGGGGGGGCAGTTACCCCCCTCAATGTCTGAGTACCCTTGTAATACTAATGGGCCAGACTAATTTTAGACCTGATTGGAATCAATTGCCCCTCCTGATTGGAGTCAGATGCCCCCCCTCCTCCCCTTTGATGTGTGTGACCAAAGATTGGAATCAGTTACCCCATCTTACTAGAAAATGAGTTCACGTCACCTCCAATCTAGCTGAACTGGTACCACTCCATTCTCTGCTCAAGATGTGACTTGTCAACTCCAATCTAACTAAACTAGTACCACTCCATTCTCGGTTCAAGATGTGACACAATGTCCGACAAAAGGTGCAAATATCTGTCCAAGAAGGTGTCCAAGGTGCCAAGTGACTTCATTTGGAATAAAATGGATGGAAATTTAAAATTTCATCCAATTGTATATCTATCATAATACCCTCCTTTGACCCATGTGTATTAGCTCAGACACCCTTTGTCAAGCCACATGCCACACAGTGATTGCTAATGGAGTGATACCTATCCTTTGAGACTGGAGATGATTTAAAATCCCGGAGAATCCTTATCCGATTTGGAGCTCCCCTTAATGGGTGTTATCAGTATATTTGCAACCAGCAGGTGACATGTCATGTTGAAAAAGTGATTTACACTTTTTGGGAGGTGTTTTTCACTTTTATGATGTGATGTGTCACCCTTTGATTGTGAGCATACCATTGGCACCCATTAAGGAAACGCACTTAATCCTTTGGCCCCCTACGTGAGGTGTAGAAGATTCTTTTCCAATTAATTAATTATATATATATATATATATATATATATATATATCTCACACTTTCTGTCAAAATCTTTGCAAACCGGACAAAGCAGGAGCGAAACTGAAGCACCAATTCCGGGTGACACAACGGAAAAAGTGAACCAGTACAAAAAGTGACTTTTCCGTAGGCATCTAAATTGAGTCCACGTAGAGGTGTCTGACGTAAAATGAGCATCAAAGGTGGGTCCTGCACGTACTGTAATTTCCCACATCATAATCCACTTGATTAGAATTGAACGGTGAAGATATAAATCCTCTCAATTATTTCAAAAAAAAAAAAAGAATAGTGTAGCAAAGAGTCAAATGGTCAGGTTTCAAGCACGACTTGGCGACGGACTGGTTGGCCATAGCGTAACAAATGGGCCAAAATGAGAGACTTCTTCACTGTTTCCTCCGTAAAGACTGACAAGAGAAGCGTCCCTTTCATATTGGAAACCCACTCTCCTTTTTCCTTGATTTGGTTTTTAATTATGGCTCGGAGTCCTCTCCTGACCCTAAAGTGCTGTACATACCCCCAAAATATCAAATTTAGGTGGGAGCTTTTCAATTTTTGGGGGTATGCGTCACGGCAGTACAAACAGGATTATGACTTTAAGGTCAGGAAAGGATCATGAGTCATTTTTTCATTACTATTAACTTATTTTCCACGGTGAGATTACATCTACAAATGGTACTATTGATCGATCTCGCGATCTACTCTTGTTACAACCGGAAGCAATAATAGCGGAGACCATGGCTATACATGTGCATACAGAGGATACTTGTTGGATTTGTATGACAAATTAACATGAGCCAATCAAGTTTTGTACAAGGAAGGAAGAAAGGCAATGATGCATATATAGACTACACAATTTACTCTCAAATACAAGTTGATGAAAAATCCGCATGTAACTACTTCCACCGCAACTTTTGTTAAGGTAGGTGTTGGGTTTATTGAGTAATTGATTTAGGAGCCTCAGATCATATAATTGGTAATTCAAGTGATTCTCATCTTTTGGTTCAATTGTATTAACTGATGATACGGTATTCAATGTTTCTAGAGATTGTTTTGCTTATCCTAATTTCAATATTTTTTTTCTAGTTATGGAGTGATATGTTTCTAATTTCAATAGATCTGATGTATATGTCATTGGCATTGTTCTTCTAATTCCCTCTTCATTGTTCATCTAATTGACTTAAAAGGAGTCCATTGAGTGAGATTTCAACCCCTCAAGCTGTCCTAATGAAGGTTAATCCATATACTCTCTCCTTGACTTTAATGGATTATTGAAATTCGCCCAATAATCCATAGCTGATGAATAATCACATTGTGTAAAAAAAATCCAAGCTTACTTCTATTCCCATCCACCCCTCCCAAGACCATGTATTTTATTTTTTTATTTTTATGAATAACTGATTTTATTGAAAAAGAATAGGAGAAAACAGAAGATACATAGAGTATAATAATACAAAAATAAAGATCAACTCAAATGATCAGAAGATGAAGCGGCAGAATAAAGGCAAGAAGGCCAATCCTTGATAAAGTCGTTGATGAAAAATGATAAAACTCTGAGAAACTGAAGTCCATGATGCAACATCAAAAGTTATAGATTCAGCAACATCCATGTGATGTTTCGAACTTCCATCAAAGATTTTTTTATTTCGTTCTTTCCATAAACCCCAACACTCTCAATGAAGAATAGCAGTCCAACATTTGTTTTTTCTAGTAGGATCAAGAAACTAACTATTTTATTGATTAATAAGATCCAACAGATTTTTAGGCATAACCCAATAGATATTCAAGCGAGTTAAGAAATGGTTTCAAACAACTTTAGAGAAGCAGCAGTGAACCATGATATGATCTCTGGATTTTCAATCATTCAAACAAAGGCAACAGATATGAGGAGACAGTGACATAGAATGCTGTCTTCTTTAAAACATGTCAACAATATTCATCCGATTTAGAGAAGCAATCCATAAAACTTTGACATGGAGAGGAACCAAGCAAAACCAACCTTTTTTAGTTGGATAAGAAAGAGTGCTTAAAAGAAAAGATAGGAATAGGGATTTGATAGAGATGAGGCCTAACAAATCAAGAGACCAAGTAAATTTGTTAGGTTAGTCAGGAGAAATATTTACATTATTAAGGAAAGATTTAGGGAGTCAACTAAATTTTCTTCAAATTCACATAAAGGCCTTAAAAAAAAGATTTCATTTGTAAGGAGAAGTTGAGAGAATTTTCAAAATAGGAAAGTTCTTTTATGATGAGATACATAATAGTTTAGGAAAAAAAGAAGTAAAAGATGAACCTTTCCACGAAATATCATTCCAAAAAAATAATTCTATGAAAGTGTTTCCAGATTAAGGACAAGTATGAAAGTGTTGAAGGCTTGAAATTCATTGTGGTATGATTTAGACTATATTTGCAAGATAAGAGTGATTGACAGAGACTTCCATTTTTTAGAAATAAATATCTATATCTATTTTCCCAGAAGAACTCTATTTTTAAGATGATGTTACCAACTTTCAAATCACCAGCAAGTATTACTTGACAAACATCATCCCATTTAATTAAATGATCTTTTTTAGACCCATCACATTTCTAAATAAAATTTCGTTGAAATTGCTCAATATGATTGGCAATTTTCAATGGAATTCTGAAAACCGACAAATAGTATTAACAAGAATATTGGCTAAAATAGATTTAATGAAAATAATTTTACCACTCAAGAAAATCTGATAGCATTTTCAACAAACAAGACATTTTTCTATCATTTCAACCACAAGAGGCCAAAAAAATGCTAAATTTTGACAACCACCTAAGGGAATGCCAAGATATTTAATTTGCAATTTCTCCACTTTACAATCTAGCTAACACATAGGTTAAAGAGGAAAAAGATACATCATCAATATTAATCCCTGCACTACTGGTTTTTTCCTAGTTTACTTTCATTCATGAAATGAGCTCAAACATTGAAAGAATATGTTTGATATTAGAAATATAATCAAACTCAAGGATCATAAATATGATGGTATCGTCAGCAAATTGAAGATGAAAAATGATTAAGTTACTGTTCTGTCATGAGAATCATTTAACCAAGTTAGCCTTAATTGTATGATTAAGGAGAACACTAAGACTATCAACCACTAGAGAGAAAATGACAGGGGTTAGGAGACAACCTTGTCTTAATCCTCTAGAAGCACCAAAATAGTCCTTTGAAGTTCCGTTAACTAACACATGAGAACCATAGATCTTTAACACATTCCATTATTCACAACATTCATTTGTGATCGAATCCTTTTTAAGTTAAAACCCATTCAAAGAAATCCCAATCTACTTCATCAGAAACCTTTTCTCAATCAATCTTACAAATTAATCATTTTCTTTTGTTTTGTGCTAGTAGTCCACACATTCATTAGCCACCAAAATTTCATCATTTATTTGTTTTTTTTTTAATAAAAACGCTTTGGGTGGAAGATATGCCATCGTTTATAACAAAACAAAGTCTACAGGAAAACACTTAGTAATTATCTTGTATAAACTACCCACAATGATTATTGGCCGAAAATCCTTTGTTTGACAAGAACTGAGTTATTTTGGAATTAGAGTAATAAAAGTAGTTTTTGTTACTTTATGTAGCATTCTTCAATGGTAGAATTCATGAAAGACATTGAGCATATCTGATTCGTAAAAGTAAGAGGAGAACCCATATGGCTTTGGCAATGACCACCTAAGAATCCATAGGTTCAAATGTCACCAAGATTTCATGAAGTTTTATTGTAAGATTGAGAAAATAAAAAATAAAAACAAAAATTTCAGCTATAAAAATATATTGGCCGAAATCTTGTGTTTCTATGTAAAAAAAGTGATTTTACCCATTAATTTGAGATATCCTTTCTCAGATATTTGATTTTGTTTTTAAAAAATTAGTTTTTAATGTGATTTATATCAATAGAAGAAAAAAACAATACTTTTTTTTTTCTTTTTTATGTTTGAAAATATCTAAATATATCAAAAGAAATATACCTTAATGGAACCTAGACGATGAAAGGTAATCAAAAAAGACAAAATGATACCCAAATTTTCCTTTTGACATAACATGGTAGTGTTGTATTTGCCAATAAATTGAAGTATTATTTTTTCCATATTTCAATTTGGTTAACTAAAATTTCAGACCTTAAAGCCTTGCTTTGCACTCATTCATCACCTTAGTATTGGATTGGGATGATGAACCTATAACCCTAGAAAGTGAAATTGCTCATAATTTTTTGTTGTTTGAAACACATACTCACACACACAGGAGACACACTGGACATCAAAAGTGATCACAGCTTTCTATGCCACTGAGGACCCGATTCAAACCTTAACTGCAGTAAGTTATTTGAAAGGTAGTTCTGATTAGGTTTGCGTTTTGGTTGTCCCTTGTACTACACTTAAGGTTGAACTGCTTTGGCCTCCTGACCCGCCCAAGTTGTACCTAACAACTTATATATACTGGGATAAGTTTCATCTTATATAGTGTCCTCCAGAGGCACACTTACCTACCTTCCAGCATGGTCCACTTGTCCTTGCCCATAGCCTTCCTCGTGTGACACAAAACAAGCAAGTACATATCTAGATGTTTGAAAGTTTGTGGAGATCTCTTTCCCGAAGAAGAAAGGGTTCTAATGATTATAAAAAGATTAACCCATATTGCTTTGTTTGATTCGCGATTCATAGACGAATCCCACGTATGACAAGCTCTTTTTGACCGTTGGATTGGTGTGCCAAAAAACATGTCAGTAGCTCTAAAAGGCCAACAAAAAAAAAACAAAAACCATAATTTTGGAAGGCAATGCCTGAACTTTAATTATAAGTGGCAATGTTTGATACGACCCAGAAATCCGACACGACATAAACCCAACGCGAGATAAATAGGTTAGGATTGACTGTAACCATGTTTTTGGGTCAAACAGGTTGGCCTGTTTTGACATGATTAGTAAATGGCTCAGGCTCAAGTTGATCCAAATAGTCGTATATCCTTAACTTGACATGACATAAAATTGATCCGCTAACACAAATTACCACATAACCTGCGAATTCAACATGAAATAGTCAGATTAAGGTTGATTATAAACGTGTTTTGGATCTAATAAATGTGTTGGGTTTGGGTTGAACCATATAACTGCATACCCTTAACTCAACAAGACACGAACCCCATGTGCCAACATGAATTGCCACCCCAAACTTTAGTTAACTATTTAAAGTAACCTTTCTCTACTCTTTTTTAAAAGTGGAAGCATTGTTTCCGAAATTCATTCCTTATCTTGTCATTTTGATACAAATGTTCTGTTCAGGATTTTGATGTCTACATAGTGTCCTACACACAAATGCTGGGTACATAGGGTTAAAATTGTTAAAATAATGGAGAACAATTGTCTGTGTTGACACATGTCTATGTGCGAGTGTCATTACATATGATGTATTTTTGAATTTGGTGTCCTTTTTTTTTTTAACACCTGAACACTTTTTTGAACCCCAAACATATCATGGGTCAGCTAATAATTCACCGTGAATACTATTATGTACATTTGCTTATTACTTAAAAGAGATACCAATTTCGAAAGATCATCACGTGTCATCCTGTGGTAGAAAACACAATAGGACATACAAAATCCTTGACAGAACAATTGCTCTCCATTTTTCCCATGAGCTGATATCCTCTATGCCACCCCCCTTGTGAGCCACACAAGGGGAGAATCAATTCACTTTTTAGAGGTGATGTGACATCTCAAAAACTGAGTTGATCCCCCCCCCCTTGTGTGGTCATTGAGTGGCTCACAAGGGGGGGTGGCGTAGAGGATTTCAGGCCTTTTTGGATCTCTGGACTCCTAGCCATAAGTCTTTAGCCACCTCACTTGACGGCACGATATCCTCTGCGACCCCACCCCCTTGTGTCTTGCCTCATGGGGCATCGCACAAGGGGGGACGCAGAGGATATCAAACCCTCAGTTGATTTGATGAGTTTTATTTTTTGGGATATACATGTAAGCTGATGAGTGTTGCTTGAGGGAAATATTTCTTTCCCAGTCCTAATTTTGACGACTTGTCCATCTCTTGAGAAACCAAAAAATAAAAAAACAAAGTCCAAGCATTTAAGAAGTGAGATTAACATGTGATTGAGCTTGGGACTTATTTTTAAGACAACTTTCCATAGATTGATGTGATGATGATTATAACCATTCAAAGAGTAGAATAATTATTTCTTACTATTTTTATTTCGTTCTTCTCTTGGTGCCGTATGGACTTGGTCTGTGGATTTGTAGCTATCTAAACTATGTGCCATGAGCAAAGGTATCAGGTATGACAAGAGAGCGTCACAGACGGGGCATGCATCCACTGCAATTATCTCCATCGTAATTCTCTTGATTAGAGCCGAACGGTGGGAGACCATATAAGTCTTCTTCCCTGGTTATAAAAGAAAACGCGTAGTAATTAACACTTAATAGTGAACGGTAATATTTACTTTTTTAGGAGTCAACGTCAACGAGTCAGGGTCTTCGAGATGGCGGCTAGGACGTAAAGACTGGGACCAGAATCAGAGACTTGTTCACCGCCTCCGTTTTATGACTACATACACTTCCTTTCCTTCCTCGAAACCCACTGGATTCAGTCTCATTGACTTGGCTTTATATGTTTTAAATCCACTCAAACCTCTCTAAAGTTCTCGTCTTATTCTTGGTTTCTCTTGCGTGCATACTCAATCTTCTTTGTTTCCGTTTTAAATCATTATTTGTTTACTATTTTGCCAGTTACGCGGCAAATTTTCACGAGAGATGAAGGTCAGGTTCTTCATTTATTCTAAATTCAGATTAGAGTATCAATTCAATTAATTCTTACAAGTTACTAACATGTTGGGTATTTTCTTTTGTGGGGTTCTCTTATTTTCTCCAAGAATCCTACCTATGATTGTTAATGGTTTTTTCTCTTTTGATTTGTTAAAAGAATCTGGAAGATTGATTTAGACGTGTGATACCATTAGATTTGGGAAGTCTTTAAGTTGCTGTTGCTTAAAAATATTCATCCTAATGACAAGCACATTACAGCAGCAATAGGAAAATGCTTAGTTGCTAGTTAAGTAATGAAAAGTAAAGTAAAACAGTATACAGATCTTCAAAATTCCAAGTGGAGTGCTGTTTGGTTGAAATAAGAAAATGATCATTGGAATATTAGCTTTCCATTTAAGGTTTTCTAATACCTTGATTTCCTTTGTCAAAATCCGACCAAATTGATCGGATTTTAGAACGAAATATGTTGTACATCTTGAAAATAAGTAATATTTCTTTATGTTTTCGTACTGTATTCTAAATCAACTAAACAATTGTTGGAAAATACAATTTCACTCTACTTTATTTCACTTTATTTTACTCATTTTCATACAATTAACTTCACTTCACTTTCACGCATTCTACTAGCAATCAAACAGAGAGTTTGGAGGGGGAAATTCTTGGGATTCCTTCCTCTAATAGACGTCACAAGATTCATAGTTGTGCACATCTTTAAAATTGAAAGATAGGCTTTTAATGCTTTTATAAAAAAAAATTACCCATAATTGTATTGAAAAAAAATTATAAGGGTGACATCTAGGGATTTCATCTCAAAAAATTAAAAAAAAAAATGAAAAGAATGTTAAGAGCTGTCGGTGCTTTGTGGGTGCAAAAGAAAAAGAAGAAGAGGAAAACCAATCCCCTAATTAATTATTATTCTTGTATTATCAACACCGGAGTTATGTAGTTTCAATTTGCATCACTGGTTTGTTAATCGAAATTGTTTCGTTTTCCTTCATCTTGACTACAATATCTTGTTATTCTATTATTATTATTTTTTTTTTGTAATTTGTTTTATTGAGGTATGTTAAATTGACTTTAAGAAACTATTTACTTTTCTTGATAATTTCTTCAAATTTCATCAAATTTTGTCAGAGAAGATGTATGTGGTGGATTAATTTGCTTAGTAGATGTTTTTGGAATTGGTACTATAGTTTTGTTCCTTTACATCGAAATGTTTTTCATGTAAACATCCTAGTGTACTTTTTTTTCTTTCTTTCGCCTAGTTATATGTTGATTTGGTTGTGCTATTTTTTTTTTATTTGTTTTCTATTTTTTATGTGTTTATATTGATTTGCACATTAGCAAAAAGATTGGGATTTTCTAACATACATCCAAGGAGATATGTGGCTCCTCAGTTGGGACGCCCAGAATCAAACAATATCTAGTAGGTGTGGGCCCAGTCACAAATGATATTAGTGCTAATAGGCTATGTTGTGTGGACTAGACCCCGCACGAGAACGTGTGGTCTTTAAGGGGGTAGATTGTTGAACCTCAAAGTCACACATTTCTCAATCAAGGAGGATTTCTAGGTTTATATGTGGACACACACCTCACTTCATTGGATGCGTTTTCAACAGATACCCGAAGAGTAAAACCAAGGTGGGAGAATGGCCCCTTGGTTGGGATGTCTAAGACTAGACAATATCCAGTAGGTGTGCTCCCGAGTCATCACAAAGTATTAGAAACTATTATTTTACATTGAAAGGTATGTGAAAAAAGTTAAATGTGTACCAACCTCTCCCTTCTAGGATTTGGTGTGCTTCCTTAATGAACGCCTAAAGTCCCCCGCATGCAAGGGGGACATATGGGACATATGGGCATTGAAAAGTGAAAATCACTCCCTCCAAAAAGTGTAAATCACTTCTTGACATCATGTGTCCCTCTTGCATGCAGGGGGACTTTAGGCGTTCGGTAAGGAGGCACACCAAATGTAATGTGTGAAGTCTGATTTGGGTTAGCATGAGATTTTGTCAACCTGAATATGATACGGATATAACTCGAAAAAGCCCGAATACGAAAAATTTTAGGTGAAGGTAAGCAAAGCGAGTCTGACCTACTTTTATGGTTTTATGTACTGGACTGGATCCAAACCGTATCCGCCATGTATTAGGGTATTTGGGGGTATTTATATGTTTCGTTCGAGGGTTGCATGCAAGGAGGGAGAAAGTCCAAAAATTATAATAATCTTTGACGAGGTTTTCAGATAGTGAAAGTTTTTTTTATGGCTCCGTGGTTTTTCCTAAAACTGGAGTTTTCTACAAAAATATTGTGTTGTGCGTGATTTCTATTTTCATTTTTCTTGTTGAATTATTGTATATCATTTTCTTTTAAGACAAAGAAGGTAAAGCGATCCTAACAACTAGTATCAGTGCAAGGTTTGGTTCGAGTGGGAGTAATGGCGGCAACAACAATGATGAAGGAACTTGCACGATTTAGTGTTAAAAAATTTAACGGTATGAACTTCGCTTTTTGAAAGATGCAGACTGAGAAGTTCTAGATTGCAAAGCCCTAGGTATGATTCGTCTTTCATTATCTTCGTCGGTAGCTTTTAATATT
>JAOXJP010058600.1:0-15745 GCA_025762735.1 Platanus orientalis | reverse complement strand
TCATATTTCACTTCACTTCATTTCACCTCTACTTAACTTCACTTCAGTTCTCCAACTTCCCATGCAATCAAATAGAGCTTTAGAGCTCACCGGATGATGTTTTCTACTAGATGATTCTCGCACTCCACCAGAATTCAACGTAGTGACAATGAAAAAGCAAAACCAAATCCCCGGGGTTTTCTGATTAGTTACTCATAAATCAACAACTAATGAGTTGTTTATTTGCAATGATTTTAGATAATATACTCCCATATGTACTGCACCTGGACCATTATAAAGAAGCTTGGCTTGCACTTGAATGCAAGTTTTCATCAGTCTCCAAATTTAATATATTGCAACTCAAAAATCGTTTATAGAACATCAAGAAAGGATCTTTAACCATGCAAAATTATCCGCAATAAGTGAAAACTATCACATATACTCTGGCTACCATCTCATCTCCACTTGATGAAGATGTAGTTATTTATATTTTGAGTGGTCTGCCACCAGAGTTTAATGCATTCAAGACGGCCAATCACACTAGACCTCAGTCCATTTCTCTTGTTGAAATCTGCAGATTTTAATTCTTCTATAGTTTCTTCAACCTTAATGGTGTTGTTCTTGGAAATTCACACTAATAGGGCCATGAATTTCAGCACATGACATTAACACTACATTTTCCATTTATTCAATCATTCATAACTTGTATAAATTTTTTGATTTTTTTCATTCATATGCAGTGAAATATTACATCATTACATTTTCATTCACATTTCCATAAATCTGAATTATATAAAAATTTAATATTTCAAAAACCATAATCCTGTAAACAATCCAAAACATAGTTTGTCATAATCTAAACCATCATCTGAAAATTAAATACTAAAATACCTCACTTATTACATCCCTTGAAAATTGAATTGAAATAAATCACTTAAATTGAAATCAATAGCATGTCTCTAACTAAAATAAAATAAACTCCATTTAAATCTCTAGTCCATCTTTAACAGAACTACTATGCAGGTACCCCCTCATTATCATTTGTGTGGTAAATTTGGGTGAGCTTGACAAACTCAAAAAGAAAATAGTAAACTAAGAAGACATTGGATCAAGACTTAACATGATTGCAGAAATGAAATAGATACTTTTCATATTTACTAGTCTAGAACAATACAATTCATAAATTAGTCTTTTACAATACAAAGAATCTTATAAAAATTACAGTTTCAATTACAGAATAGAAAACAATGTTAATCATATGCTTTCAACATAATTAGAACGGAATTGATCAAAACATGTCATATCATAACCAGAATAGAACAAAACATATATTCGATATCAAACCAATATATATAATAGTTCGCACCATTTAAACCCCAGTGAGAAGGGTTTCATTCGCACCATATACCTAGTGATGTGGGTTATTACTACTACCAATGTGGCTAGTAGTGATGATCCATACAATTCACACCATATACCCAGTGAAGTGGGTTCCATCAATAAATCCCTTTAATGGGCAGGGTGGCTTTCCAAGAACATGTCATTCTCTTGTAATTTCAATCATAGCATATAAATCAGTTAAGCAACATATAACAATTCCTTACATAAACTTAAGACAAAACAACATATAAGAATCTGTTTGATCCTCCTAAGCACAATCTATAAAACATATTTTTTGGAACAAAACAAATTTGTCCTATACAATACTCTTTATAAATCATGATCAATAGGATATGAAATCAACATTTTTCTTCGTAAAAATAGGATTCAAGAACGCTATTAATCTAGATAAAATAAATCAAGGAATCAACATATAGGTTTCCTTGCTAATCATTAAACAAATAGCCCTAAAAATAATTAAAAGATCAAAATAATTAATAGAATAGCTTTTACCATTTAATGAACAAAACCCTCTTTTAAAATTCTTGCTTTTGCATCAAACAATAGTTCTATATGTATCACTAGTAACAACAGATCCAAAACAGAGAAATCAAATCTTTAAAATTCGGTGGAATAAAAAATAAACCACTTCTTAATCTTATCTTTGTAAAACTAATTTATATCTTAAAAAAACATGTTTTAAAACTTTGAGCAAAACAAAACCAGTGAAGAACGATTTAAATCTGAATTAGAACGATTAAAATCTTTTACAAAATAGAATTAATAGAGTTCTAAGGACCTAAATAATGAAAACAAAACAATAATTTGCATGTTCTCTTACAGATATAACTTATCTTTACAAAAACAAGATTTTAAAAGTGATGATGTCTGAACCTGATGATCGGACTTCGACCAGATGGGTGTGAGGCTTCTGATGATCCTATGGACCTGCAAAGAAAGAAATAGGAATGGCACTAGCCGATTGCTGGCTAGGAGCACTCCAATGATCAAGTTAGGGACCTCAGAGAGAAGGGAAAACAATATGCAATTGTGAGGAAGTATTGCTCATACCTTTCATCGTTGCAACCGGCGTTATTTATAGTTTTCAGCCCCGACATTATTCCCAGATTCATAGCTTAATGCCCTTAGGCTAAGGCGACGCCACCGGGAGTGATCGTCTGAATCATAACAGTCAGGGATGGTTGGATATGAGTTGGCTTCTCCGCCAATATAAGGGATATTATCTATTTCCTTGTTGTTTGGAATGACTGATGTGTGGCATCCTTCCTTATACGAAGGTCTAGGGAGATCGGTCCAGACGTCTCGGCTCGAGGATCTTGGTGGTCTCAGGAAATATGTTTTGGAGAGTCTTGGTAGCTCTAAGAGAAGTCGATTCGGTCCTCTCAGGAGATCTATCCCCGAGGGTCTTGGTAGCATCGGGAGAAGTTGGCCCAGTCCTTTTGAGAGATACGTCCTCGAGGGTCTTGGTATCTTCGGGAGATGTCAACTCAGTCCCCTCAGGGGGTACATCCCCGGAGGTCTCGGGGGCTTCGGGGGATGTAGACTCAGGCTCTCTATATGATTGGGGAGTCTCGGGGTTGGTCATGAAAGGGCTTAGGGTTTCATCCCGACCAAGGATCCCGTTAGTGGGCTAGTTTTGGTCCCATCAAATGCCCCCCAATTCCTGAGGATCATTCATTTTATGAGTGGCTGAGGGAATTATTGCCCGGTCGCATCTTTTGATATTTGGTAGTTACCACCACTTTTTCGTTGGAAACTGGAACGGTCTTCTTAGGAGTCATGTGCATGTTATGTCAGTTCGATTTTCGTGCCTTCATAATGAGCACTCCGTCAGGGGGTCATTAATTTGACTTCTCTTCATCTTCACTGCCGTTACCCGAGGTGGACATGTGGAGGGCTAGGATTTCATCATACGAGCACATCCGACGCTACTTCGTCTACTTGCTAAGTTCGTGCGAGGGTATGTAGACGATTGAGATTCAACTTAGCAGATCCTACGGCCGGGCTCGGCCTGCTTGTTCTTTATAAATGGGCTAGGTTACTTGAACTTTCCCTCATTTATGATTTTTCTCCTTGCGTTTTGCAGTTTTATTCTTCAACAATTCTGGTTTCCTCTCTAATAGCTTCGACTATCGCAGCGACATTCTTTCGGCATTTCTAGAGTTTGTATTCAACTTTTACTCTAGTATGCTTTTCCTTATAGTGTATTTTGCTTTTTTCGATAGTTGGGCTATTATTTGTTCTATCTTTCTCTTTTCTTTTTTTGTTATCGTTTACCTTCATCCTGGACCCATCGGAGTCCCATTCGGTTTCCACCTGGTCCAACTCTGCGGCTTTCTTTGAACTCAAAGGTGTCCCCCAAACCTTAGTTTGATAGGTGGTGACTTGTCTTTCTTATCCTTCGTCCTCAATGACCTTCTGTCATTCCTAGGTCCCTCGGCAGAAATCATCTTTACCCTTGGTAGGATGGACACCTCGATAGGTCTCGTCTCTTTTGACTCTAACGCTACCCTGTCCTTAAGCCCTAACCTTTCCCATTCTTAGACCATTTATCTGGATAATCCGAATGGGGCTATTGAGACCTCTCGAGAACCTCCTCCTCGTCCCTCGATAGCCAAAATCTTCCCTTCCACTCTCACTTCAACTTATTTAGAGAAACTTAGGAGGTTGTACGACATTCTCGAGGACATAGTCCTATGAGTTCCTGAGTTGTCAGAACGAGCCTGTCACATTTAACCTGATTAGGTTTGGTTGTATAAACAGGCTATGGTTACAGGCCTCTGGTTTCCAATAGCTCAGCTTGTTAGGGATCTCCGCCTTTGTCTCGGTCTGTCACCCGCCCAACTAATGCCCAACTCATGGAGGATTGTGATCGGTTGTATAATCCTCTAGGCAGCTTGCAGTGGCAGGCGTGACACTTCTTTTGTGTCAAAGTTCTTGTTCTGTTATCAAATCGTTAAGAAAGAAGCGGGCTAGTGGTTTTTCACCGCCTAGGATAGCTATAGAAATTTAATCACCGGTCTTCCAACTTCTCACAAAGGTTGGAAGAGTAGATTTTTCTATGTCTCAGGTAATAGCTACGAAGCATGCCCTTGGGAAAACAAGGTGGAACAGATGGTCTACTTCAGTCAAGTTTGGGGTAACCCGGACTCTTCTGGTAAGTTGTCATTTTTTACAATTTATGCTTTCCTTTTGGGTCTGCCTTCGGTTTCTCACTATATTTTTTGTGTTCCTTCTCAGCCTTTGCCAAGCCCTAACTCTCGGCGTCCTCCCTTAATCGAGTGCTTAGGGCGATTGCTTACCCAGTGCACGACTTCTCGGCTCTCATTACTCCCGAGGCCCTTTCTTACTTTCCCTTTCAGCCTCAGTCTATTGAGGACGTTGCTTCAGGAAACTCGAGTATTCCCCCCGTGGTGAAACTTGTCAGGGGAACAACTGCGGGTATTCGTTATTCTCTTTCATTCATTTTTAACACTCGTTTGCTACACTTTGTAGTCATGACGAAGCCTGACTTGAAGCTAATGTTAAAGAGGGTGCACAAGGCTCACGAGGGAGTGGTTGAGTCTCAGGAGATTCCCCCAGCTAGGGAAGTCTTGGGAGTGTTCGAGGGCCAAAGATTCGTCGACCCCATAGCTCTCGCGTTGAAACGCCAAAAGGCTCAAGCGGCAACCTCAGGTAGTCAAGAGGGTGTTGCTTCTCAGCCTGCAAAAAAGGACAAGACAACCCCAAACGCTTTTGTTGGCTTCTCTTCTTCTTGCGTGGCCTCAGACTCTGCCCCTGCCTCTGTTGGAAGCCATTCAGCTTCGTCTACTGGTGACGTTGTGCCTCAGGCCGACAACGGAAAAGGCCCTGTAGTGGATACTTTTGTGAACAATCTAGAATATGCCTACAAGAAAATGACTAGGGTTGTTCCGAGGGGCAATCTTGAGACCCTTCTTACGATGAACTCGAGAACCTTGTATCAGAGGATGGTGCTTGACTTGGCCAAGGTATATTTCGTTATACTCCCTCAATAATTCTTCCACTTAACCTTCTTAATCTCACCAACATTTTATTTCTTCTTTCTGCAGTTGATATCGCTCATGACGACAGGCATTCAATTCCAAAAGGTTATGGAGGATGTCGTTTGCACTCATAAGAGGAAGGTTGTTGCCTTAAAGTCTGAGAATTTGGGCCTCTAGACCCTGTTGTCTAACTCAACGTTATGGGAGGCTGATTTTTAGGCTAAGCAGGAGTCGCTTGGTTCTGAGAGGAACGACCTAGCTACTAAGCTCCGAGACGCCTTGGAAGAGTGAAGGATCTTAGTTGACAAGGTGGCTGAGGTAGACAGTAAAGTAGCAAAAGCTAAGGAAATCCTTGCTCGGGAGAGGGCCAAAGCCGAGGATGCGTTGGCAGCTTGCCTCCAATAGGAGAGGGAGGCGGCATGGAAGGAGATCCGAGGCTCAATCGATTATGCCCTCGAAGTCTCGGATTACTATCAGGACGGTTTGAGGCGTTCTATCGCAGGGCCTCTCATGCATACCCAGAGGTTAATTTCTCTGAATTTATCTTTGACGATGACTTTGGATCTCCTGCTGAGCCCGAGGTTGTTCAGGTCGGTGAAAACAAAGCTGAGGTTGTTTAGGTCAAAGAAGATAAGGCCGAGGATTAGACTGTGCCTTAGGTGTTTTTTCCTGTAACCCATCTCCCTTTCTTTTTTTTTCATGGATTATCCTATAACAATCTTTTCTATGAATGAAAAATGACTCTGTCTTTTCTATACATTCCGTTCTCCATGCTTAGTGTGATGACTTATTTGGTGCCCTTTTTAGCTGAACCTATAGCATTCATTCTAACTTTTAAAAATCATTTAAGTGCTTAATGATGATTAAAATCAGTGGTACATTTTTGAGTCTCTAAGTGACTCTCAGCCACATGGGACCGATAGAATAGGCTAAGTCATCAAGTGACTCTCAACCTCATGGGGCCAATTGAGCAAATCGAGTCATCGAGTGACTCTCAACCTCATGGAGCCAGTTGAACAATCAGGTGAGTATCGGCTACATGGGGCCAGTCAAATAAGCTAAGTCATCAAGTGACACTCAGCCTCGTGGGGCTAGTCGAATAATCTAAGTCATCAAGTAACTCTCGGCCTCATGGAGCTAATTGAATAATCTAAGTCATCAAGTGACTCTTGGCCTCATGGGGCTAGTCGAATAAGCTAAGTCATCTAGTGACTCTCAGTCACATGGGGCCAGTCAAATAATCTGAGTCATTAAGCGACTCTTGGTCACATGGGGCCAGTCGAATAATTTGAGTCATCAAGTGACTCTCGGCCTCATGGGGTCAGTCGAATAACTTAAGTCATCTAGTGACTCTCGGCCACATGGAGCAAGTCGAATAATCTGAGTCATTAAGTGACTCTTGACCACATGGGGCCAGTCAAATAAGTTAAGTCATCTGGTGACTCTTGGCCACATGGGGCCAGTCGAATTACGTACCTTATCGTTGTTCCTAGTAATTTAGAAGGCTCATTTTTGTGTAGAAAGACCTCTTCTTATCTATTGATGTTGAGTTACATTTTCTTTAGGGATAGTACATCCTTAGGTGCTCTGCGTTCAAAGGTTGAGGCAATGGCTTGCCTTCCAAACTCTCAAGATGATATGATCCAAGCCTGTAGAACTTCATAACTCTAAATGGTCCTTCCCAATTTGGTCCAAGTTTCCTATATATCAAGTTCTTGGTGGCAAGCGTGATCTCCCTTAGGACTAGATCTCCTACTCCGAACCTCCTCTCTTTGACTTTTTTGTTATAGTATCGGGCCATGGTATTGGGATAAATTGTCATCCGAGCAGCGGTCTCTTACTTTCTTTCAATAGGTCTAAGTTCATGCGGAGATTCTCCTCGTTCTTGTCCCCATCTGCTCTGGAGACCGAATACATCGATAGGATTAACTCCACCGGGGTCACTGCCTTTGACCCAAACTCTAGTAGAAAAGGGGTTTCCTTTATTGGGATCCTGATCATCGTCTTGTATGCCCATAAAGTTCCTGGTAGTTCTTCAAGCTAGTTTCCTTTGTAGGCCTTCAACCATGTTTTTATTATATTGAAGAGAGTGCGGTTTGACGTTCAGGGCCTTCTTATTGAACCGAGTGATATAGTTCCTTAGAGATTCATCTCGCTTCTGTTTGACATTCAAAAGGTAGGTCACAGGTTTCTGGAAACTTTGAGCGCTTATGAAATGGCTAATAAACCGCTTGCTGAGGTCCAGGAAGCTGTCAATGGACCCTGGTTTTAGCTTCCCAAACTAAACCATGCACAGGCGAGGCCTTTGAGGGTCAAAAGGAAGGCTCAACACATGATTTTATCTGGGAAAACCTAGAACTACATTAATGTCTTATATGTCTCTGGGTGGTTAAGGAGGTCTTTCATCACTTCGAATGCTTTCATTTGGGGGTCGTAGAATTTGTGTAGAAGCAAGCAGTTCATCACTCGAACCGAGAAGGGCAGTTTCATCCTTCTAACCAGGTCCTCGACAATGGATGGCTTCTTCCCCTTCATTGTCCGCAAGATGTCCTTTAGTTAGTTTTGCACTTTTTTGAGTCGTTCATCCATCAATGGATTTTCTGAATCACCTTCCTTTGCTTAACTCTAATGGAGGCATTCTTCATCTCGCTGCCTTTCACCGCATAACTCTTTGTGAGTTTCTCTTTCTTCTCAGTTAAGGAACCCTTGCAGAAGTTGCCTATTTTGCTAAGCAATCTCCTTTACAACCTTTATGAGGTCCTACACCCGTCGCTTGAGATCAGGCCCACCAACTTCCTTCTCAGTCAGATTGGTCTGATCATGATGTGCTGAAGCATTCCTCTAGTTATTCTTTCGTGCATCTGTGGATCTAGTCTCTATCATGCACCCTTAGTATGATGAGCTGTTTTAACCATGTTTCCCACAGACGGCGCCAACTAATGATGCCCAAACTTGATGATCGGACTTCGATCAGATGGGTATAGGGCTTTCGACGATCCTGTGGACCTACGAAGAAAGAAGTAGGAATGGCGCCAGCTAGTTGCTGGCCAAGAGCACTCCAACAATCAAGTTAGGGACCTTTGAGAGAAGGGAAAACAATATGCAATTATGAGGAAGTATTGCTCATACCTTTCATCGTTGCAACCGGCGTCATTTGTAGTTTTCATCCCCGACATTATTCCCGGATTCATAGCTTAACGCCTTTATGCTAAGGTGGTACCACTGGGCGTGATCGTCAGAATCGTAACAATTAGGGATGGCCAGATATGAGTTGGTTTCTCTGCCAATATAAGGGATATTATCTATTTCCTTGTTGTTTGGAATGACTAACGCATGGCATCCTTCCTTATACGAAGGTCCGGGGAGGTCGGTTCAGAAGTCTCGGCTGGAGGATCTCGATGCTCTTAGGAAATACGTTTTGGAGAGTCTTGGTACCTTTGGCAGAAGTCGACTCAGTCCTCTTGGGAGATTTGTCCCTGAGGGTCTTGGTAGCATCAGGAGAAGTCGACCCGGTCCTCTCGGGAGATACGTCCTCAAGGGTCTTAGTAGCTTCGGGAGAAGTCAATTTGGTCCCCTCGGGGGGTCTTAGTGGCTTCGGGGGATGTAGACTCAGGCGCTCCATATGATTTGAGAGTCTCGGGGTTGATCGTGAAAGGGCTTAGGGTTTCATCCCAATCAAGGATCCCGTTAGTGGGTTTATTTTGGTCCCATCAAAAAGCTTAAAACGATTCCACTCCAAAATAAAATGATCAAAATCCTTTACAAAATGAGATTAACCAAGGATCTAGGAGCTTATGAAATCAAAATAAAATAATAGTTTATATGTGTTCTTACCTCTTTGTGTGCAAAAACATTCCTAAACTTTCATCTTTCAAAAAAATCCTAAAACTTTTGTCAAAACCTAGCTTTTTCTCTATTTTCTCTTCCTTTTGCTCTTGATCTTTTCTCTAGTGTTTATAAGTCTTTTTAGGTTCAAACTTATTTAATTTATAGGCCCAAAGAGAGTCTCACACAATTTAACCACGGATCAATTTTTTTGTTGTGAAAACACCGTTCATTGTAAAAACATTATTCATTGTAAAAACGTTGTTCATCACAAAAGTAGTATTCATCACGAAAACACTACTCATCACGAAAAATATCATTCATCGTGAAAACACTATTTTATCATGATAATACTATTCATTGCAAAAACATTGTTCATCACTCGCAAAAACACTACTCATCCTTCGTGAAAATACTATTCATGACTCGCGAAAACACTATTAACCCATTCTCACTAAAATGCCAATATATTTTTCGTTTAAGATCTAATCCGATTGCTGTTTGTTTTGTTGGACTCTAGACTTTCGTATATATCCAATGAAATAAAGTTTACTCACTGATTCTCCCTACATTTTTGTTGGTATCTATCTAAAGTTGTATTAATTTATAGATCAATATATACACATTTAAATGATTCTAATTGGGTACGAAACTTATATAACATGTGTAAGCATTCTAAGTGTGACACATGTACAAAAATACATGTAACATGTGAAGGGTGTTGTTACAAATTGTTAACATTCAATCATATTCCTCCACTGATTCATATGGTGGACATGGCTCCAAATCAGGAGCCAATGGTAAATCTTGGGGACGAGGAAGATTTCGCTTCTTTAATGCAGAAAGGCCCTATAAAAGTGATATAAAAGTGGGAAACCAGGTCATAATTTACTTGATTACCATCATAGATTTGATCCAAAATTTCAATGCTCTAGCTCTTCATCTTCTCCAACCTCTATAGCTATTCTAGCATCATTCTCATCAAACCCAGATCCTAAACGGTATTTAGATACTAGTGCTAGCACTCATGTATCCCCTAACATCTCCTCTCTTTCCTTTTATAGTCCATATTTTGGTCCTACTACCGTAGTTGTTGGAAATGGCTTCATAACACCGGTTTTGGTATCCTCTCAACTCCTTCTCATATTTTCAAATTGAATAAAATCATGCATGTACCATCATTACCTACCAAGTTACTCTCTATTAAAAAATTTGTCAAGGATAACAATTATATATTATCATTCGATGCATCTAACTTCTTTGTTTAGGACAAAGATTTAAAGAACAAGATCTATCAAGGTCCCAGTAAAGATGGACAAAAATTCAAAGAACATGATACACCATTTATCTCAACATTGTTATGAAAACTTCAATCCCAATTTGATACGAGACATCTTGGTTGTATGAAGTAGTTTCTTGGTATTGACAGTTATCATACCAACATTGGTTTGGCTCTTACTTAGTCTTCCTATGATAAGTCCATACAATCGTCTTTATCTACAAATGATTACTTCTTTCTTGGATCCTTTGCTTTATCGAAGTATAGTGGATACTTTACAATATCTTACCATCACACAACCTGAATTTGTGTTCGCGATGAATTTTGTTTGTCAATATATGCATGCTCCTACAGTATCAGCATTTTTTGTTCAAGTTAAAAGTTATGTTAACATTTAACTTGAGGGGGGATTTTAACAATAATACAAAAGTTAGATAGAAGACAAGTTATACACTTGTAATTAAGAGGTTAAAGTAGTTAGAATATTTCGTAACTAATGTTGAACAGTTATAATAATAGTTAAACTTAGTTATTTGATTATAAATAGAAGAAAGGACCTCAACAAAGGTATCCACTGTAATTAATTCTCGGAAGTGTTTCATTATGTATGTGACATTTAATCTATGATAAGTATGATTATGTTCCATATAAAAAAGTATCAAGCACAATTAGTGTGGAACGAGCAACATGTATATGATAGTGGGGGCCATTATTCAATGATCAAAAGTTTATTTGTATGAAATCTTTTAACCTCACGAAATGATCACGATTATCACCCACATGCTTTCTTAATGCAATTTCCCATATAGTAAAAAGCGAAAAATTATGGATAGGAGGATTATGCCAGTCTTTTAACTCCAATAAATACTTAAATAAATAAAAAGAAAGAAGGGTATGCAATTTCAGTTGTGGGTGGATTTGGGTTTTAAGACCGTGAAGGATGTGGATTTCACAAAGTGATCATTTGATTCATCCACTGTGCCTTCCACTTTGAGCCCAAATCCTGTAAAGTAAATTAAAATACATTAACGTGAAACTGTTCTCAGAACGCGACACGTTTACAAAAAAAAAAAATTATGACTCCATCGAAAATTAGGTGGAGAGTTAAATTTTGGTGTAGGTGTTATGCAGACTTAAAATCTGTATCTAAAGCAACATGCTAACCCCCCGACCCTTTATGGGCCACAATCCCTCTTCCCAAACAATCCTTTCTCTGGAAGGAAGAAAATGTTTTGTAATGACGGTGAATTACAAGCTGACACATGTTGCGTTTGGTTTCAAAAAATTGTTCCACTGTTAAAAAAAAGAAAAAAAAAAGAGACCAAATTCAAAAAAGTACATCATGTGTCGATCAATGACATGCCTATATAAGCCTGTGTCAACACAGACAATCATTCTCTATGCTGGAACCGTGGTGCAAACCATTGATACCCATTTATCGAGTAACGTGCAATTGTCAAACTAAAATAGCAGAGCTACGGTAGTAGTGCTAGCTATCTAACCATTGGAAAAGCCAGCCCAACCTGAATTGCCCAGTCAAAAGTGTCAGCTGTCAGACAAGAAGGTCACAAGGGGGGCGTATAATGGATTTTCCATCCACTCATGCGATTGCATATCAATGGACCTTGATCATCCATTCATTATTTACCGTTATGACAGTTACATAAGGGTGGGGCCATTCTAAAGTAGTAACGTTTTTTTTTTTTTTAATATTTAATTTTGATGAGTGATTTGGGCTTTGTGGATCATGTACGACCCTGGCGTGCACGCTGAACATTTTTTTGGCCGAACAACTAGTTTCCCCTAGTATATACTCTTTTACTTTCAAACCCAAGTTCACTCTCCCACAAGCATCACTCTTACCAACCAATTACCTGGATATGCTATACAATTCCCATTCTGCATTACACTATATAGGGTCATATTTGCGATTAAATCATAAACACTCATGTCTTTTCTTACTCCAAGACCATTTTGGCTTTCTTCTTTCTTTTTTTAAATACTTCAACTTGCACAATCTCACTGTCCATTGATACAGTTACAGGCTTTCATCACACATTTGAATCACCCCATTTTTCCTTCCTTCATCTCATTACCGATTGATGTCACCCATAGGCTCCCACGCATAGATTCATTTTTTATTCTATGGTTCCTAGTCTTGTCTCACATCCATCTTAGCATCCTCTTATTAGCTGTACTTACTGTATGCGTGTGTTGTTTCATGCTGCTCAACCTTCGGCTCCATAAAGCATGGTTGGTATTATAATTGTCTTATTAATTTTTCTACATTTTATGGTATTCATCTATCACATAATACCCCATAAGCACTTCGCCAGTTCATGTACTCTATTTCCATGAAAAACATTTTCTTCAATCTATGGATGATTGAATTGAATATAGTTGTAACTTCAACATCTAGTATTAACAACATGATAAAACCATACAGATGATGTGGACAAGAGAACCAAACTCACGGCCGATTCCAAGAGCCCCTCTATGTGATAAACGGTCAGGATTGATCACATCATCCCCCGAGTAGCTGAAATACAATTGTTTCAACGAGTAACAACCATTATTACAACTATTATAATGGTTAGTATCAATCAAGTCTCGTAGTTATACCCCAGTCTATTTGTGGTTTTAAACCAGATCAAAAGAATCATGATTCCTGGGAAAATGTAAGGACATGGCATAGCTAAGATTTCCTTATATAATAAAACTTATACAACATTCACACGAGATGGTTTCATAGAGAAGGAATATCTATAGTAAACACCCTGGTTTTCCCTCCTCATTTTTCCAGTACTTCAACCCTTGGACCATAAACAACACCTTAAGCCAAAAGAACCAAGCTCCAAATAGCAATGAATTTCAAAGAGTTACAGAATAGAGGCCATTGATTGCAACTGTGCGTGTAACATAACTTATGTACATAAAAAAGGGACAGCCCCCCTCTCCTCTAGCAGCAATTACCAAGAGAAGGCACGAGAAAGAAAGCAAAGAGCCACCGCATCAAACACGAACTAGCCCATCACCTATCTGTTTGACTCTAAGTGTCAAATATATCAACACCATTGTTCCCATGCTTGACCTGAAACAGATTAAATATAAATGAATTTTCCAAAGTAAATGATACACGGAAAAAAGATAAAGCAGCACAATGACAGCATTAACAAAATTAGAATCTAAATGGTGAATAGGTAATATCTATGTTAAATAGTAACTATGGCCAGTAAATACTACAGCTACATAGCACATACATAGAACAAATTTTAAATGGCCTCACTACAATGATATATTACCAACAAAGCATCTAATCTTCCAATAAGAAAGAACATTATCTAACAGTGGAATATGAAACGTCTTCTTTCAATCATCAGGTTTCAGATTTAGCTGCACCAATAAAAAAGAGTGCAAAGATAATGTCTATAATTGACAATTTTCATCTGTCAGACCAAGGACTTTCCCATTTATTGATCATGTGCACAATCAGACAAATTCCAAAATGAAGAATTAGGAAGGACAGCAACATGATGAAGCACTTTATATGTCTACAACAACTTAGGCTGTGTTTGGCAGCCACCAGTAATGAAATCATTTCATTTCAAATTTCCAAGGCATTTGAAGCCTTAATGTGATGGCTGAAAATGAACTCATTTAGATTCTTACTGATTTGTTAATGGATTGATTTTCATTCATCACCAAAATATGAGTAATAACATATATCATTTCATTTTATGAAAAATCTAAGGTGACTTCATTTCTAATTTTAGTTAACAAACCAGTATAAACCTGAATGAGTTCATTTTGAACCATCACCTTATGGCTATAAATGCCTTGGGAATTTAAAATGAAATGATTGCATTACAGGTGGCTTCCAAGCACACCCTTATCACATTAAATATCATGTAATAAATCAACAAAACCAGTAGAGCCTTACATTCTGAAGGTCTAAAGCCTATTGAGCCTATTTCTTAATGTATGCTTGGACAAGCAAGTTTTTGAATGAAAAAACTATACACGTTCAATTACTCCGAATGATGGTTCTGAATCTTACAATATTGAGAAAAAAAGAACCACTCTTCTTGAATTGAATGAGGCAGTACGCTTATACGTCCGCCATCTGCTATTAGATGTATAATGAGCTGTCTCAGTCATTGACTTGTCTGATGAGGAATTCAAATAAAGATAACAAAATCAGGTCAGTAAATAGGAGTTGCAAAATCATACATGTAAATAGGCGTTGCAAAATGCTAATAGTAAAGACCTGATAACATTGGAAAACAGAAGCATGTGACACCATTCAGATTGAAAAGCTTTCAGATATACTTTAAATCAAGGCCAAAATGGAACTTGCAACAGCTAGAAGATACACAGATGTTGAATACAATATAAACCAAGGTACATGAGATTGAATTGACAAAATAAAAAGGTATAAGAAGTAAACTATATGAATACCAGGGAAATGGAATGGAAAAGTATAGTTATTTGCAGTATTGAGCAATGAAAACGAATCTAAAGGGATGATATTAAACAAATTTATTAACTGACTTATTAAAAATTATGGATTGCTTACAAGACAAATAGAACAAATGAAATTATTTGGGGCGATTTGGGGTTTTTTTTTTTTTGCTTAAAGAATTAAAACACAAATTATCTGAACAGAAAAAATCAGAACGAAGATTTTATCTTTGCAACCATCAATCATTGTTCTAAGTTCCTCCCCGCCCCCACCAAAAAAAAAAAAAAGAGAAAAGAAACTCTCAATATCTGCTTTTCGATGAATGAATCTGTGTGTGTGTGTGATGTAGACAGAGGGTTCTTGATGCAGACAACATAGACCGATGTATGTGCTGCCACACAAGAGGGTAAGTCTTGTGTTTTATGTGGGTTATTCACATTGTTATAGGGGTGGGATACAATTTTAATAAGGCCTTTTGTGCCAAGGGTTTTAGTCTAAAGGGTATTTTTGTAATAAGACTGAAAAGCCAAGGGCAAATTGGGGGTTTTAGTGTAGGTCAACAGCTATGGGTTTTGTCCTTATTTGGGTCTTCTAAGAGTCAGCAAGTGGGGCCCAACACATGCTGATCAACATCCCTTATTGTGGGTTTTAGAAGTCCTTTAGTTTTAGGAAAGTTTTAAAGAGTGGGTGTTTTAGATATTTAGGACTTTCTATTATAAGTGTTTCTAATTTTTCACGGAAACAGCCTCTCCAGAAATGGGGGTAAGGCTGCGTACATCTTGCCCTCCCCAGACC
>JAOXJP010058589.1:0-15745 GCA_025762735.1 Platanus orientalis | reverse complement strand
TCTCTCTCTCTCTCTCTCTCTCTCTCTCACACACACACACACACACACACACACACATTGAATTGGGTATAAATATGTTCCGCTAGAAATATTTTAGTGGAAAAATAGCTTGTCATTTCCATGTTTTTGTATCCCTAAGCATACAATATATATTATAATCCATCTAATTTTTTTTTAATGCAAAAAATTAAAAAATGGCATTCCAATTCTTATAATGGTAGCCAAAACAATTGTTTAAGATACCTTAAAAGTCAAAACTAAGTGTTCTAGCTAGTTGACATTTGGTGATTGGCACAATCATTTAGCACAAGACTTTTGTATGATGCAGGTTGGTCCACATCAAGTGGTCCCAAGACTCATGGGCCAGGCTCACACCCGATCTAGAGGCCCAACCTAATCCAATTGTGTGTCATAGCCAATTAGACAAATAAGGCATTAAATCATTTCCAGCTATGGGCTGCATCAACCAAATCATTAAGGCGTTAAATCATGGTTGCTTTGATTATAATAGTTGTCTAGATTTTAATTTAATTCTTTTATTTGGCTTAGTTTAGATTCAATGACTAGATTCATTGAATGTTCGATTTAGGAAAAGAAATCGACGTACAAAAAAAAGAAAACTACTTGATTTGCATTGTTATGAGGCTTATTTAAGAACCCTCCCCCTTGTATTCTGGGATCATCAATAAAATTTAGAACTCTTCTTCCATTTGGTAGAACACGTAAGTTTTGTGTGACTTGGAGGTACCTACGCTTTGGCAGATCCTTCTACCAATCCAACTGTATCATATTGGTATCAACCACTTCTAGTCCAACATGCTGCTTTGTTATCACAATACAAACTCATTGGACTATGGAAATCCCAAGTCAGTTAGTAACCCTCTTAATCATAGGAGTTCACAGATCTCATGAGCTATGGATATGATCTCTGCTTCGGCACTCGATTTTGCCATTACAGGCTGTTTCTTACATCTCTAAGTAACTAGATTTCTACCAACAAACGTACAATAACCTGACGTGGACCTTCTGTCAAATACAGATCCAACCTAGTATGCATTTGTTTATGCTTCCGCATAATGATCTCTCTCTCTCTCTCTCTCTCTCTCTCTCTCTCTCTCTTTCCTTTGATAAGATAAATTCATTAAAAAAAGGGGAGAAGCAATCCCCAAAAATAGAACACATGCTTGAAGGCTACACAATGGAGATATCTCTAATACAATTTACCCACCCTTTCTTTACATTTGCTAAAGCATGACCCACCCACTCTTTACAATTTATAGCCCAAAAACAAAACCGGTCTTTTGGTTTTTTATATATATTGAAAGCCGACTCCGCATGATTCTCAAAAATTATTTGGTTTTGCTCTAACCAAATAGACCAACAATCCACGAGAAACATCAAGCTCCATAAAACCCTTCTTTTAGGAGAAGTCCTCATAAGATGCCAACTATTGAGAGAATTCCACACACTATGATGAAACACCAAGCCACACCCACTTCCAACAATAACCTGTTCCAAATTTCGATGGCATTTGGGCAATGGATGAAAATACGATCATAATCTTTTGCTTCTTGATAACAAAAGGGGCAAGCATTAAGAAAACACATACCTCTTTTTTGGAGGTTATCTATAGTCGGCGGCCGATTCCTATAAGCAACCCATAAAAAGAAGAGCACTTTTGAGGGACCTCAAGGCTCTAAAGCTTCCTCTAAGATTGGTTTCCAGCATCACCCTCACCAAAGATATTCATGTAGGATTTGACAGAAAATTCTCTGAACAAACTGAGAGTCCACTTACGGGTATCTTCGAAGTCCATTCTTAATTTGTGATTTTCCACCAAACCAAGCACCCTCGCCATTTCATCTACTTCCCAATCAGTGAGATGTCTTCTTAACTTGATGGACCAATCTCCCCCCTTCAATCCATCTCCAGTAGTTTACCACCCTTGCCTCTTTATTTCCATCATAAGCGGTTGTTGGGTACACCAAAACTTTTTCTAGAAAGAAGTAATTAGGTCAGATCCGACTTTTGCCCGAATGGTCTTCTTAAAATCCTCTAATTGATTTATAATTCCCCTCCAACAACTAACTCTATACAGCTGGTTCAGGGTTTTGGATTCCCAGCAGTTAGCAAGACCATATTTCTCTTCTATGACTTGGTGCTAAAGACTTCCTCTATCAGCCCCAAAACGCCAAAGCCATTTTGACAACAAGGCCTTATTGACATCTTTAATTCTTTTAATGTGTATCCCTCCATTTTGCTTTGTTTTACAAATCTCCTCTCAAGCTATCAAGCTGAGGCCCAAGCTGTCTTTCCCTTTGCTCCAAAGAAACTTTTTTCCGAAACTTTTCAATCTCATTTGCAACTGAGGAGGGGATGACAAATAATGATGTGCAATAAGTAGGAAAACTAGCAAACTGATTTAATCAACGTTATCTTCTCCCTTTTGATCAGAACATCCCCTTCCAACCTGACAACCCTTTATGGATTCTCTTCACAATTGGATTCCATGCAGCCTTGTTTTTATAATTCGCCCCCACTGGCATCCCGGGATATGTAAATGGAAGAACTCCTTGCTTGCACCCCAAGACCTTTTGGAAAGTTTAATTTTCAGCCCAGAAACTACCTCAAAGCATCTAATCGCACAACAAAGATTCAAGAGTTGCCTCATCGAATCTTTGCACAAAACTAATGTGTCATCCGCAAGCTGAAGTTGAGTGATAGTCATTCCATTATTTCTCACCTTCATCTCTTCTAACATACCTCTTTGGAAGGCTTTGGCCAACATGGCACCAAAGGCCTCTGCCACCACCATAAACAAAAAAGGGGAGAGGGAAATAAATGTCGTATTACTCCCTATATCCAAGAAACCCTCATAAAAATCTTCTATAGTCTTCGTCACATCCTCCTTAACCACCTTCTAACATACTTCAAAAAAATCCATAGAGAAACCGTTTGGGCCGGAGAATGACGCCTTTCACTTCCTCCTCTAAGATAGGTCTTTCTAGCCATTCCCTTTGATCATCAAAAAGCATCTTAAACTCCAACCCATCTAACTTTGGCCTTGTAATCATAGGGTCATCATACAAATTCATGAAGTAAGCCACTATGTGATTCTTTCTTTCCTTTATCCTCCACCCACTGATTCCCAATCAACAATTTAGAAATATAGTTAACATTTCTCCTAGTTGAGGCAATTTTATTGAAGAATTTAGTGTTGCAATCCCCCTCTGTAAACCACTGCACTTTTACCTTTTGCTTCCATTTTATTTCCTCCAAGGAAACACTTTCTTAAACTCTTGCTTTGTCGCATCCCTGCACAATAATTCCTCCTTATTTAATCCCCTTTGCTCCTCTAAAGTATCCCAAATACTTTAATTCTTCTGGAAAAGCTCTTTTTTTTCTCCTAAACCCCAAAAGACTCTTTATTCCAGATTTTTAGAATTTTTCTAAGCTTCTTGAATTTAAGATAGAGTTGTTTCTGAGGCTTACCCTCCACCTCAAGTTGGGACCACCAACCTTTCACCAAATCCTTGATACTTCAACTACGTGTTTTCAAATTTAAAGGGACGCAGATACTTCTCTCTTCTTGTATAATAGATCATTACCTGGGTTCTTTTTTAGATACCTGATAATCTGATGGGCAGCGTCTAGATGCGCAGTACTGGGAGCATGCATGAATTAACTCACCACTCCAACAACATATATAATGTCAGGTCTAGTAAAGGACATGTGGATTAGCTTTCCTACTAGTCTCTTATATCTTCCTGCATCAATGAACCTAGTTGCTTCATTTTTCCTTAGCTTATGATTGGGATCAATTGGTGTGTGATGTCACACGGTTTACAACTCATCTTACCCAAATCTTGTAAGAGGTTTTAAGACATTTTTCCTTTTTGATAGAAAAATGCCTTTCTTGGATCGAGCCACCTCAATCCTGAGGAAATACATGGACTGACCCAAATCTTTAATCTCAAATTCCTTCTCCAAGTAACTTCTTAGACCCTATATTTCACAAGTTTCATACATACACAATGAGAGATGTCACCTTTCCTCCCTAATGTTTCACAAACAAAGTATGGTTAGCTTAACTTTACTTTTACCCGTTCCTTACCATCACTTCAAAACCTCTCAAACCAGTCTCTTGGAGACTGCTTCAACCAATGCAACACTTTCTTCAATCAGCACACCTTTTCTTTTCCTAGAAACTTGGAGGCTGCCACATATAAACCTCCTCCTTCAAATCTCCATGAAGGAAATCATTCTTACATCAAGTTGCAAGAGAGACCATTTTTGATTCACAGCAAGAGATATCAAGACTTATTTTTGGATAAATTGAGTTATCAAGAGATGCCATTTTTTATTCACAACAAGAGATATCAATACTTTCTTTTTGTGGATAAATAGTTATATCAAGACTTTATATGAGTTCATTTTTGCCGCCGGAGCAAAGGTTTCTGTATATTAATTTCTCACCCAATCAAACACAAATGTGCAGTATATATACTTAGTGGAGAAATTAATATACTGCAACAAGGAGATTGTTCTTTCTCCACTAAGTTTTAAAGACTTTCCAAATATCTAATTAGAAGAATGCTTTTGTATCAGATATTCTTTCCATGTTCCAAAATGGAATTCAATAGAATATTTCCTTCCTTAAAGACCTTTGTGATTGGGAAGTCAATCTATTAGGCCATCTCTTTTTCTTTGTTGAAAGATTTTTATATTTCCAATTCTGATCCTGATCAGAAAGTATGGAGCCTCGACCAATCTTGGATATATTCTTCAAAATCCTTGTTCTCATTTCTCACCTAGTCAAACACAAATTTTTAATCTTTCACACAAAAAAAGATTTGGACTTCTTTGGTACCTCCACGCATTGAGGCTTTTGTTTGGACCACCATTAGAAATAGTATAAATACCATGGATATGTTGCAACGAAAATGGCCATATAAAGCTCTATCCCTGTTTATGTGTTGTTTATGCATGAGGAATGCGGATACGATCAATCACATTATGATACATTTCTCTTTTGTGAGACATGTAGCTGTACTTGTTTTGAATGCAAGGTTATTGGGTTATGCCATTGCACTCAATGGAGCTTTTATGTTAATGAAATGGAGGCTTCCTTGGCTCTTAAGGAGAGGGACTTTTGGATCCAACTTGGCACTATGTGGGGAAATTGGAAAGAACGAAACCAAAGAAATTTTGAAGACAAAAAGCAGTATGTGAGGGAGGGAATCAATTCAATTGTTTGTGGAGTAGCAAGTTGGATGATAGCATCAGAAGAATGTAAAGGGTTATCTTTCAATGACGTTATACAAAGGTGGCATCTTTGCATTCTTTCTTCAGAGCCTAAAGATATACCTCCACATAAGCAATGGCATCCCCCTCCCCCCTTGCTCGGTTTGTTTAGAGTAAATTTCAATGGCTCATCTTTAGGCAACTTGGGGCAGAGGATTTTGGGTTTATTATCCAAAATAGTAATGCGCAAGTGGTCCAAGTGTTGGCTGGCTCTTTAGGCATATGAAATTCAGCTAAGGGGGAAGTAGTAGCATATCCACTGGGTTTACGAGAATCAAAGGCAATGGGATTAGCCAAAGTCATAATTGAGGGTGAAGCTTCCTCTATGGTTAATTGGGGTCAAAGGAGGAGTTGGGGTTCGTGGGATCTTTCTCAAATCATTCTTGAGATTAGATATCTATAGCATGAATTGAATGCTTTGTTCACACATGTACCAAGGGCTCAAGATAGCTATGCAGAATCACAGATGCCTTAAAAAAAGGGGAGTAGGGCAAAGCTCTTTATTTCGTGGGGATGAAATTTCCCCTTCTTGTAATATTTAATTTTCTGTTTATGTTTTCATGTATCTGTCTTCTTATTGTATCCTCTTCTCTTATCAATAAAATTTTGTGTTATTCATCAAAAAAAAAAAAAAACTTTTGAAAAGGTGGCTAATATGGAGATACTGGCTTCATACTAGGTGGGCAACCGTCCGAATAAATCCCTAGGGCTTCTATTGGGAACTTCCTTAAAAATGAAAGAAGTTTGGAACCCATTGGGAACTTCCCATACCTAGGGCTTCTGTTGTAGAGAAGATTGTCAGGATAGAGAGCTCAAATGAGGCAAGGTAACATTAATTAAGGCAGTGTTGCCTAGAATTCCTATTTATTTTGATGCAGCAGCCTTGCAATGGCTTGTGAAGATATATCCTCTTTGGAAGCCAAGGCTAAGGTCCAAAGAAAATTTCACAAAGAGAGCTTGTTGCCCACTTAATTAGAGTTAGTTTTCTTTATGTTGTTGGGTTTAATTTGAGGAAACTTTATATAAGGCAAAAGATCAGCTCAAGCAAACTTTCCGCAAGCATGCACAAACAATCTTGCTTGAACTGCCACATAGAACCAAAAAAAAAAAAAAAAGCAAACCCAACAAGGTATAGTGTGGGTTTTTGCTTGCCTTTTTATGCTACGTGACAACTCGAGCAAGATGCTTATGCATGCTTAAGGAAAGTTTGCTTGAGCCGATCTTTTGCCTTTATGTAATAAGGCCTTATGAGCCATGGGGTGGGAGTTAGTAGAAGTTTGGAGAAGTTTTAAGAGTGTTTTTTAAAGTTTTATATGGGGTTTTTAGTATTGGCCGTACAATCCTTATTTAGGGGTATTTTAGTCAAAACTTTGTTATTTTTAATTAGGGTCTTTATAAAGCTAGCTGTCACTTTATGTAAATCAATTTTTGATTAATGAAATTTTAAAAAGGCTTGGAGCCTCATGGCTGATGCTGCATCTCTCAAGAATCCCTCACACTAAGGTGAGTTCTCAATTATCATCTTTACTTCTCTTTTCTCTTTTCTCCTCTCTTCTCTGTCCACATCCTTACCTCTTTTCCTCTTCTTTCTTTTTCTCTAACCTAGCCGTCACTTTATGTAAATCAATTTTTGATTAATGAAATTTTAAAAAGGCTTGGAGCCTCATGGCTGATGCTGCTTCTCTTAAGAATCCCTCACACTAAGGTGAGTTCTCAATTCTCATCTCTACTTCTCTTTTTTCCTCTCTTCTCTCTCCACACCCTTACCTCTTTTCCTCTTCTATCTTTTTCTTTAACCTTGCTGATTTTTAGATTTCTTTCGTCTCTTACATCATCTTTCTCATCTCCCATCATTCCTTTATAGATGTTCCTTAAATTTTAGGGCATCAAAATTGAAAACCCAAATTTTGGGGATTTTTGGCCTTCTTGATTTCCTCTTCATGTTTCTTCAATTTCTCTTCAATTTTCTCTAATTTTCCACTTCTATTTACTAATTGGAACAGTTTTGAATTGATTTATTTGATTCTTGCATTTATTTAATCAAAGATTTGATTTCTTAAATTGATTATTTTTTAATTTTTAGTATATATCAATTTCAAGATTCAATCTTTCTTGCATAAAATTCTATTTTAGGCTTTGTTTATCAATTAATTATTATAGGAGTCTAATCCCATTAGGATCTTACATCATATTGGTATCAAAGCTTTCGGTTTCCAACTAATTCCATCCTAGTTGGGATTCTTTATGATTAAAAGCCTAGTTGATTTCTTCCTTATCTCTTAAATTGTGCGCACTGGTATCTAGGATTCCTTTAAAGTGCTTAAAATTAATTTAGGGCCTTTCAAAAGACCTTCAAATTAATTTAGGGACTACTCTAAATTCTTTTGAGCAACTCCAAAACCCTTTCTTACCCATTTTAAGGTTTTCAACTTCCTATTCTTTAATAAGAAATTTCCATACTTGATTATTAGGGTCCTTTCCATTATTTTAGGGTTACCCTAAAATCCTTTAGGTTTTTTTAAAAGGGGTAACACCCTAAAATTATTTGAGCAATCCTTAAACACCATGGTAGGGGTCAATAACAATGATTTGTCAGTTAAGATAAAGAATCATGCTCGTGAATTGGACTCCACCAAGACAAAATTGACTTCCCGTATGGATAGGCTTGAAGTATTGGTTCAACAACTAGTGGGTATAGTTGAAAGCCTCTCCTCAGACATTAAAGGTTTAAAGGCAAAGAACCTAGCCAATATGGAGAATCTTTACAGCTAGTATCTTCCTCTAATCATCATGTGAAGACCTTAATTTATAAGACATCTCTTATCAGGCAACCTGGGGAGACTTCCCTCAAGGAGAGAGACTGGTTGTAGATCTATGAAGCAAACATATCCAACACCTCAAGGGGAAGACAGGTTTGCCAGATTGGATGTCCCAGATTTCTGTTGTAATAGGGACCCAAATGCATATTCGGATTGGGTGCATTGCATAGAGGCGTATTTTTAGGCTATGGGGTGCTAGAGAACCGCAGGCTTCATTTTTTTGAAGCTAAATTAATGGGAACAACTCTTATGTGGTTGCATCAATATAAGGAGAGCTATGTCTGAATAGATTTGGGTACTATCTCTACATGGGATGAAATGAAGGATGCCATGAATAAGAGGTTTACACCTCAAGATTACAGAAAAGGGGCTCATATTCAATTGACTCAGCTTAGACAAGGAACTATGACCGTAGAATATTATACTAACGAGTTCTAGTACCTGGCTACCCGAGTTGGCATCAAATGGAATGACAAGATTCTTGTTTCCTTATATAGACAGGGATTACAGCCACACATTTTACAAGGACTAAGCTATCATTATTACACTTCTATGGATGATGCTATTTAAGTCGCATACTAGATCGAAGAGACCATGCAAACACTCTACACCAAAAAGCTTATAATGGAGAGTGCTTCCAAAAGTGTAATGGCTGGTCATCCATCTTCCAGTTGGCAGCCTAATAGGTTTCAGTCTCAGATTTCACCATCACAATCCCGAGGTTTAGAGGGTTCGGTATCCCAAGGTTCCTAGGATTCAGTATCCAAGCCTTGGAGCCTCATGACTGGTGTAGTTTCTCTCAAGAATTCCTCATATGAAGGTGAGTTCTCATCATTATTTCTCTCTTGATGTGACAGCCTTGCTATGGTTATAGAAGAACTATCCTGTATGGAGTCCTAAGCTTAGATATCCCAAGAAATCTAAGCGAACATCTTGTTGTCCACATGATTAGGCTTAGTTTTCTTTAAGTTTCATTATGTTTTTATGGGTTTTAAAGGGTTAATTTCATGTAATAAGGCCATGGAACCATCGGAGGGAGTTAGTTACAATTTAGGAGAAGTTTAGAAGTTTTTTATTTAAGTTTTATATGGTTTCTCATGCCGGACATACTACACTAGGGGAAGGGTTATTTTGGTTCAAATTGATGTAAAGGCTTATTAAAGGTCTTTAATTCTCTTTGTACGATCAGGTTTTGATATTGAATAAAATTTTAAAGGTTTTAAAAGCCACAGCTGGTGCTTAGTATCCCCCCCACAATCTCTCATGGCTTTAGGTGAGTTTCTACTCTCTTATCTTCTTCTCCCATACATCTCTACTTCTTTTTTCTCTTCTTTCTTTTCTTTATTATTGTTGATTTTCTGGTTTCTTTGATCTTTTACATCCTCACTTTTTTCTCCCGTCATTTCTTTACAAATCTACACATTTTCTACTTAATCTTCTTCATTCTTTTCTTCTCCTTCTTGAAATCCTTGTTGCTGAAATTTTTCCAGCAACCTACCTTCCTTGATTATTCCCATCTATTCCACTCAAAATCTAATTCTTTGCAAACAGAATCCCTCCATAACCATCTAAGCCTATCCATATAATTTTCTTCAATTTTCCAACCCTAGAGACCCCTTTCTTGAAAACCCCAAATTTTCAAGAACCCTAAACAAGAAATCCACCCCTTCTTGCAGCCGGTCCACTCTAGACTTGTTTCCTTTTTAATTTTCTTTTATAAAAACACTCTCTACCATAGAATAGAGGCGGTTGGGTGTCTCTTGGTGTCCCATCAAAATTAGGCATCAAATTTGAAAACCCATCAATTTGGGGATTTTCACTACCCTTCAAATTTCTTCTCTCTTAATTTTTCTTTAATTTTTTCTAATTATCCATCCTTCTTTATTAATTGAATCATCCTTGATTTGATTTAATTCATTCTTGCATTTATTTTATTAAGATTCGATTTCTTGATTTGTGTTCTTTGTATTTTTCAACATACATTAATTTCAAAATCAATATTTATTGCTTCAATATTTTGTTTAGGCTTTTGCTCCATTAATCCTACATCAAATTGGTATCAGAGTTTCTGATTTCCAACGAATTCTTATTAGTTGGGATCCTTTCTAACAAGCCTAAATCCTTTTTGTGTACATAAAAAGTCTTTATCTTTGATTTTTCCCAAGATTTTAGGGTTCTTTCAAAAGTCCCCCAAATTAATTAGACCCTATTTTCGGGCTTTTAAATCATTTTAGGGCATACCTTAAAATTGTTGAACAACCCCAAGATCCTTTTCCATCAATTTTATGGATTTTCCAATATCTTAAAATTTTGGGGTTTTCTCCAAAGGGCCTCAATGTGTGCAAGGACATCATTCAATTATTCTCTTAAAGACCCTAAAATCTTTTGGAGTCATTTCCATTAGTTTAGGGCTACCCTAAAATTGTTGAGCAAACCTTATTACCATGGTAGGGATCAGTAACAATGATTTGGTAGTTGAGGTTAAGAACCAAACTTGTGCATTGAAATCACTTAAAATGGATTTGACTACCCGCATGGATACGCTTGAGACTATTGTGCAGCAACTTGTGGGGACAGTTGAGAATCTTTGCCTGGACATTCAAGGATTGAAAAAGGTTAAAGCACCTGTTCAAGATGGGGAATCCTCACTGCCAGTTTCAACCCTTAAGCAGCGTAGGAATACCTTCCATCATGATACATCTCATATACAACAACATGAGGAGGTTTCTCCTAGGAGAGAGCATAGTCACCGATCCATGACGCCGACCTACCCTCATGAGTCAAGCATGTTAGACTAGACGTCTCATATTTCTATGGTAATATGAATCCAAAAGCGTACTTGGATTGGTTGCACAATGTAGAGGCTTATTTCAGGTGCCATGAAGTGGCAGAGAGACATAGGCTTCAGTTTGCTAAGGCTAAGTTTAAGGGGACAACACTTATGTGGTGGCAGCAGTACAAGGAGAGCTATGCTAGAGCAAATTTGGGTGTTATGTCGACATGGGATGAAATGAAGACAATCATGAGTAAGTGGCTCAAGTCTTAAGAATTCTCATATATTCAGTTGAATCAATTCAAGTAGGGAACTTTATCATTTGAGGAGTACACTAATAAGTTTCAACACCTAGCTACTCGAGCTAGCATCAGTTGGAATGATGAGATTCTTGTTTTCTTGTATAGATAGGGATTACAATCTCATATTTCTCGGGGGCTCAGCTTTCACTACTAACCAATGTGGATGATGCTATTTAGGTTACCTACCAAATAGAAGAAGACAGGTAGATACACTACACCGAGAAGCTTATCATGGAGAGTGCTTCTAGCGGTGTAATGGCTAGTCATTCATCTTCTAGCAAATCGACACATCAATCCAAGACTTCTTCTAGAGGTGTAATGGCTAGTCATTCATAGGAAGGAGGATTTGGTGAATGGTCCTTGCAACTACCTGTTGGTCTTTGTGGACAAAGTGAAACAATTGCAATTCTAAGGATGCTGCAAAGCTGTCATTTAAAGTTATAAAAGAGTTAAGGAGAAAATCTTTTAGTGGATTGGGAATTGTCAGGGATGGGTCATGGGTAAATAGTGATTGGAATTCTGTTGTGAGGTTGTGTCTCAAGGTAGGTTTCATTCCTTTGCAGGAGAGTGAACGGTTAGAGAGGCCTTTTCAGGAGGAGGTCTGGAATGTGGTGAAGGAGATTAAAGGGGATAAAACTCCTAGTCTTAATGGCCTTACAATCTCTTTTCTCAAAAAACATCGAAAAATAATTAAAAATGGCCTAATGAAATTGTTTAAGGAATTCCATCAAGATGGAGAGTTTAATTCAAATCTTAGCAACACTTTCATAGTGTTGATCTTTAAGAAGAAAGCAACAAAGGAGCTAAAAGATTTTCATCCTATAAGCCTTCTTAGTAGTGTCTATAAAATTATATCCAAAGTGGTAACTTTGAGACTTAGGCTGCTTATCAAAGATATCATTTCGGATCCTGAAGGAGTCTTTGTGGTTGGTTGTCTAATTTTGAATGATGTCTTGATCACTAATGAGTGTGTGGATGAGATGGTGAAGATGGAGAGTTAATTGATTCTTTGTAATCTGGGCTTGGAGAAAGTTTATAATCATGTTAACTGGAATTTCCTTAACTATATGTTGGGAATAATGGGTTTTGGGAATAGGTGTAGTTGTTGGACGAAGTCGTGTATAAGAATTTTATCCTTTTTTGTTTTGATCAATAATGTCTAGGAAAGATTTTTTAGAAGCTGGAGAGCTTTAAGACAAGGTGATCCTCTCTCTTCGTTTATTATTATTATTATTATTATTATTATTATTATGGTGGTGGAAGCCTTGAGCAGAATGATCATGAGAAAGGAGAATGGTTTTCTGTCCGGCTTTGTGATTGGAAATGAAGTATCCATCTCACATCTACAGTATGTTGATGACATCATGATATATTGTAAGGCGGACATGTGGCAAATGGGTTATTTTAGATGCATTTTGCAATGTTTTGAGGCAGCCTTTGGTTTAAAATTAAATTTGGTCAAAAGTGAGATTTTTCAAGTGGGTGAAGTGGCAATGATTCATGCTTTGGCCAATGTTTTGGGATGCAAATTGGGCTCTTGGCCTTCCTCTTACCTTGGCCTTTCTATAGAAGCAAAATTTAAATCTAAAATGGTTTGGAACCCAATTATGGAACATTTTTCAGCCCATTTGTATTCTTGGAAGGCCCCTCTTTTGTCTAACGGGAGGTTGACCCTCATTAAATGTGCATTGGCTAGCATTTTCAGTTACCATCTCTATCTTTTTATGATCCCTGTTTCGGAAGCTAAGATTATTGAGTCTTGTTTTATGAAGTTTTTTGTGGAATGATTCAGAAGAAGGTAGGTTGTATTACCTTGTTGACTGGAAGGTGGTTTGCCCCTTTTCAAGGGCTGAAGGTCCTAGAATTAGAAAGATTAGAATACACAATCAGCCCTCCTTAGGAAATGGTTATGGAGGTTTGGTGAGGAGAGTGACTGTTGCTAAGTATCGCTAAAAAAGTATTGTTACAACTTGGTGTGGGATACTAGAGAGTTGAGGGTCACCCATAGGATTGATGATGTGGACAATAATGCAAGATTGATGTATGTGCCGCCCCACAAGAGAGCCAAATTTAAATGTACATGGTATGTGGGTTTATTTAGAATTTTGTAATAAGGCTAATAGTACCATGGGTAGTTTAATTTTTTTTATTGTAAGTTGTAATCCTGTTATTTACTTTTAGCTCAAGTTTTCAAGGGTCAAAACTTATCTTTTTGGGTTGATTTTGGTGTCATTAGAGAGATTATTTAGTTACATTTCTAACGAGACCGAGATTGTGCAAATCTTAGGTGATTTAGGAAAGTTATGACCAAATTACTATATGGTTGTCAAAGAGTTGAGGGAATAGTGTTTTTAGAAAATTGAGTTTTGGAAAGTCTTAATTTTAATGCTTCGAATTATGTGAGAACCTATTTGGTGAGAACTGTGTGAGAACCTCGTTAAAGGTCGACATGTCGTAATTTTTGGAAGCCTATGCAAGGAACTGAACCACGGTTTTAAATGGTCCCACAGTTCAGTCTCCCTCGACAACAAAAAACCCAGTGAAGTGAATGGATAAAGCCGTGGTTTTTAGTCTCCCTCATATCGTGCCAGTCGCCGGTGGCCTACGTCGTCACCTGAGGTGTGACTATGTGGATCCCGTGGCAAACCTGACGATCCTCTTAGACTCAGATGTAGAGAACCTGGGTGCCCCTTACACGAGTTAATGGTAGATGGACAGAGATTGGCACTAGGCAAAGGGACGAGAGATGAATCGGACACCGATTTTGTTGATTGCTGAGTCATGGGTACCCGGCCAAACGATCTTATATATGTGAATTCTTTGTGGGTCAAGGCCAGACATCCAATTCTTCCTGTCAGGAGGATGGTAATCTGAACTAGGGAATTCGTCACCGGTGTTTTGGTGAAGGCCGGTGAGATGAGTCTTCTTCTGGGTAGAGATCGCCTTCCGACGCTCCACTTGTTTGGAGGCTTGGGTACCCATTTTAGAATTTGAGATCAGAAGAAGATGATGATTTCTTCTTCATCATCATCTTCTTCCTTTTCTACTATTGTTGGTGTGAAATATGAAGAAGAAAGATTGGGTTTTATGGGTTTTAATATATTGCATTGTATTACTGTAATGCAGGAAAGCTTTATTCTTGGTTTCAAGTTTTCAGATTAAATCATTAAAGATAGATTTTTAAACCTTTTTTTTTTTAATTTGTTCTTCAAGCTTTCGTTTTGGTATTATCGTGGGTTTTTGGTGTTTTGTCTTCAGTTTGGTGGGTGGGCCGGCAACCATGAATTATTATTGGTCGTGGTTATAATCAATCGTGAGAACAGCTTCTTTTGTTAACCCATAATCTTCAAAATTGGTCAAGTGTGAACCATGAAATTTGTGTGGGCTTTTCTCTACAATGCAGAATTCAAATTCATTGCCCAATAAAGAGAAAAAAAGGATAAACAGAAAAAAACAAAAAACAAAAGAGAAATCCTACCTGTTCACCGGTTATGCCCGGTGACTGGCGAACAAAGTTCAAAATATCGTTATCGCAACTCGTATCACGGACCCGAGATACGGGTATGTTTCGCGTATCACAGCTTATTGCGAAGATATGGCGTTTGGAACCGAGATACGGGTGAGATACGGGTCAAATGAAGGAATTTTGATTTGAAACTTTGGGATTTGATAGAATAATCACTAATTCACACTTAGGAATCATTAAATATGGGAAACAACCATCTATGATGGTTGAGAGAACCGTCATCTTTATGACATATGTTGTCGGCGATAGAATCTATGGAAATACTTTGTAAACCTTTGAATTTTTGAATGTAATCTTAGAAAATGTTATAATAAACATTATTAAATACTTATAAACCATTATACTTCATTACACACTTAGGTATCAATAATTGGGAATCAGTGCCCTCGTGATACTCGTTATTGCACATGTGCAGAATTTTAAGTGTTAAGAGGTTGATAAATATGTATATAAGTGTAACATAAATAAGCTAGCTAAATAGATAACATGGTTTAAATTTCAAAATGACTACATGACCTAAGTACATGTTTGACACTTTCTTTAATGTAATCTTCTGTTTTTTTTTTTTTTTACTTCAATTTTTTAATTTTTTTATTAATTTTTTGTAAAAAATAAATTAAAAAAAATACAAAAAACACAATAGAATTAAGATAAACATACTTTGTATGTTTTGAATACGTTCAAATATGCTTTCTGAATTTTTTCTTATTTTTAGGTATTTTCGAAATTTTTTAAAATTTTTAATTATTTAATAAATATAAAAAATATTTTATTTTCAGAAATCTACCAAATTAATATATTATGTGCAAAATGAGATGTAGTATTACGTATAAAAAAATTAGACCAAACATTGCTCATTTCATACAATTTTTTTAAAATTTTTTTTAATTTTTCGAAAAATAATAATAATAAATATTTTTTTCCCGAAAATTAAAATTTTTTCTATGAATGTGTAGATCTATCACAAATGTATAACATATAAAAAATCTACAAGGATTAGAGAAGAAATAGAGAGATTACC
>JAOXJP010058578.1:2767-15745 GCA_025762735.1 Platanus orientalis | reverse complement strand
ACTATACATCATTCCTTTGAAATTGATTTAGTTCCTCTTGCATGGCCAAGATCCATTCCAGATCATTTAGAGTCTCCTTAACACGTTTTGGCTCTATCTTGGATGTGAAGCAAAAGTGACTAAGGATATTTTCAATTTGTCTCTTAATTTTCACTCCGATGTTGGGATCACCAATATGTCACCTCGTGACAACCCCTTGGTGAGCCTCTTGTCTTTGGGCTGAAGTTGAATTTCTTCAACGTCATCCTTGGAACTAGATTGAGAATAGTGCTCTTCTTGATCGTCTTGGGTTTTCTTAATTTTCAATTGAGATAAGCTCTCATTCTCATGGCTAGACAACACCATTGGAAATTTTCCTTGCTCATAAGTTGCCTCAAAGTCATTTACTGCTACATTTATCGACTCCTCATGGTGTGAGTCCTAATGTTGTAGACATGGTAGGCTTTGCTAGTAGTGGAGTATCCTAAGAGCATGGCCTCATCGCTCTTTCCATCAAACTTGCCTAGATGTTCTCTATCTTGAAAAACATAGCAAGTGTTGCCAAATACTTTAAGGTATTTGACAGTTGGCTTTTTACCACTCCATAATTCATAGGGTGTTTTGGATGTACCCAGTCTAAGATAGACTCGATTAGAGACATAACACGCTGTACTAATTGCCTCAACCCAAAACCTCTTGGCTATGTTTTTACTAATAAGCATTGACATAGCCATGTTGAGAAGAGTTCTATTTTTTCTTTCAGCCACTCTATTTTATTGGAGAGTTTTAGGGGCTGAAAACTCATGTTTTACTCCTAACACACACCAATTTGAGAATTTATGATTTTCAAATTTTCTTCCATGGTCATTTCAGATTCGCTTTATGGTTAGATCCTTTTCAACTTGAATCATCTTACAAATGTTTATGAATTTGTTGAAAGTCTTAGAATTCTCTCTTAGAAATGCTACCCAAGTGTATCTTGAGAAATCATTAACCACAACCATGAAATACTTTTTCCCTTTTAGACTCTTCATTCTAGTTAAACCGATCAAGTCCATATGAAGAAGTTCTAGGGGTCTAGTAGTCCCTATAAATGTAACTTTCTTGTGAGAGACTCTAGTTTGTTTCCCTATTTGACAACCTTTGCATATTGGGTTGTCAACCTTGCTTAGTTTGGGAAGGTCTTTGGCTATCCCCTTCTTGCTAAGTCTTGCAAGATCCCCAAAGTTGAGGTGTCCTAATCTTTGATGCCAAAGATTGATCTTATTCTTTTGGTTTATAAGAAAAATGTCCCCTTATTAAGGATGGGGTTCGATGACATAACAATTGTCACTTATCCTCACTCCTTTCGCTAGGTTGTTGTGTCACACATCCATCTTTACCAAATTACACTTTATAGCCTTTATCACATATTTGGCTAATGCTTATCAAGTTGTGCTTAAGGTCTTGCATATAAAGAGCCTCAGTGAGTTGTAGAATGCCAGGGGCTTTGATATCTTGTGAGGGAGCTTCCTCACTACTTTGGGACTCATGTTTTGAAGTCTCGGACTCATCATCCCATGTGGTAGACATGGATTTTTCCTTTGACTTATAGTTATTCTTTTTATTACCACAATCCTCGACCATATGTCCCCTTCTTTTGCACTTATAGCAAATGGGAGGTTCTTTAGAAAAGTCATTCTTTTTGTAGCCGGAATATGACTTTCTCATTTGTTTGTAATACTTGGTCTTTTTCTAAAAGAACTTCTTAAACCTCTTTGTAATAAAGGCCAAGTTATCATCCGAATATTCATTTAATTCATAGGGTTCTTCTACCTTAAGGGTAGTGCCCTTCTTCTTGGTAGGTTCCTTAATGACCATTTCAAATGTTTGAAGTGGGCTAATAAACTCCTTTAGCTTCATAACTTCTAGGTATTTGCTTTCTTATATGACAGTTACCTTAGGCCTAAACCTTTTGGGGAGGGACCTAAGTACTTTCCTAACCACCTTAGACTCGAGAGTATCCTCACCTAGACTCCTCATAACATTCACCAAGTTTGATAACTTGGCTTTGAATTAAAAGATTTCTTCATCCTCCTCCATCCTAAGAGCTTCAAGTTATGCCATATACATTGAAGCTTAGATATCTTTACAATGCTTGTTACCCTCATGGGTAGTGGAGATAAGCTTCTACACTTTCTTTGCATCTTGAGATGAGCTATCCTCTTAAACTCATCTGTGGCTAGGCCACTTGCTATGACATTCAATGCCCTAAAGTTGATTTATGAGCATCCACCTCGGCAGGGGTCCACTTACTTTTTGGTTTGTCGGGTTATGTATAGCTATCGATAATTGTACTCCATATCTTCGGGTCATAGGCATTTAGGAATATCTTCATGCGAGATTTTCAATAGCCATGGTTTGTTCCATTAAAAATGGAAGAGTTTTAATGGACATACCACTATCTTCTCTAGCCATCTTGGATTTTTGCTAGGACCTTACCCGGAATGTTAAGCATTAAGTGAGTAACCTAGGATTTGATACCAATTGAAATTGCTCTAAAGTAATCCTAGAGGGGGGGTGAATATGATTTCACAATTAATTTACCCCCTTTTTTATTTTATATTATGGTTGATCTTAGTCCTCTTTAACTTAGCCCAATTGTGTGTGTGTGTGTGCTCTAATGTGTCTACTCAAGTATTATGTCAAATATGTGCTATACAAGAGTAGTAGAGAACAATCAAGCAAAGAGACAAACAATCACACAAACAAACCGTAATAAGAGATTTATGGTGGTTTGGCACTCGGGCCTTCGTCTACTCTTCTAAAGTTCACTACCGAGCTTAGGTATATTTCATTTAGGTACTATTACAACCTAGGTCAATATACAAATCTAACTATTGGTTCACAAGCAAGCTAAACAACAACACTTGGTGTCTTTGGTGAGTGTGTACTAATTCTGGTATCTCCAGTGGAGGTAGTCAAGCTTCTGGTGTCTTCAGCGGATGCAAAACAAGAACAATAATGAATATGAATACAAGGTCAAGCAAATATTAGCACAAGTTGGTTGATGTTGCTAGTTGCATAAAGTAGGGTGCTCTTTGTTGAACTAGTTTGCCTTAGCTACCCACAAGCTCCAAGTACTTGGTTCTAGTGCTCCTTAAGCTCAGTCAAATGTGAGTTTCTTCTAGGGACAAAACTTACCACAACTTCTCCTCAATAATAATAATAGAGTGGTATTCAATAAGAGAGAAAAAGAGAGAGAATCTAGTAAAAGATGCTAGCTACTCAAGGTCAAAACCAGTGAGTAGTGGAGTTTTTCACAATGGAGGATGCTCTCAATATAGTAAGCTTTAGGGTATCTCTAAAACAGCTTGGAGTGTTGGAGATTGTTACCCTAATGGGAAAAGTTACCTTTTATGGGGTTGAGGATCACTCATGGCCTTTGAGTTGGAATATTTTATAAAAGACAACATTTTGGAGCATTGAGTTTGAAAAATGGAGTTCAAAATTTTAAAAAACTCTTTATGAGAATAGTGTTTAAAAAATGTTCCAAAATTACCCTTACAACCGATTGCTTGATCCACAATCAATTATGGCTTATAATCGATTTCAGATCTCGCAATCGATTACGGGCCTCTTTCAGACTTGTAATCAATTGCTTGATCCCAAATTGATTTCGAGTTTGGGAGATTTGGTCTAAATCGATATTGTAATCGATTATGGCCTATGAGTTTTGGCCTCGGGAGTCTCAAATTGTGCCCAAATTTCACTCACAATTGATTGCAAGATCCGTAATCGATTTTGCCAAAATTGATTGCTTGATCCATAATCGATTGCGACTCTTAGTTTCTGAATTTTGTTTTGGGCACTTGTGGGGGGTCTGTCCTTGGGTCTTTTGGCTTTGGCTTTTGTGAGAGAGACCTACCACTATGTCTAGATTGATTTTAAGGTATTAAGATGATATGTAATGCATTCTTTATACCTTTCTTGGTGTGGCAAATCTAAAGTTAGATTTCGGTCTTCTTTTTGGGTCTTTGGTCCTTCTTGTTTTCATGTCTTGAACTTGTGAGAACATAAGACACTTACAAGACACATACCACTACCCTTTTGACCATGTGATTAACATACATCAACAACACTAGTTGCCTACCAATCCCTGATGCCCTAGGAGATTTTTGTGGGTTAACCCTTGATGCCCTAGGAGATTTTTGTGGGCTAACCATTGATGCCCTAGGAGATTTTTGTGGGCTAACCCTTGATACCCTAGGGGATTTTTACGGGCTAACCCTTGACACCCTAGGAGATTTTTGTGGGCCATATTAGTCTTATGACCCTTTCAGGTATCCAATCATAGGTCACATTAATAGGTGAAGACGACACTAATTGCCCACCATTTCGTATAAGATTTCAATTTTGTTAGTAAATCGTACATGGGTTATATATGATTTTAGTTTTGTTAGAGACCTTACACGGGTTATATGATTTTAGTTTTTTCGGAGACCCTACATCGGTTATGTGATTTTAGTTTTGTTGGAGACCCTTCATGGATTATGTGATTTCAGTTTTGTTGGAGACCCTATATAGGTTATATGATTTCGGATTTGTCAGAGTCCTCGTGTGAGTTAATTTGTTAGATTTGATTTGAAGTGTCTTGATGAGATTTGGTTAAAAAACCCTACATGGGTTGAGTTGGTTTGATTCGAGATGTGTTTTGTTAGAAACCCTTCATAGGTTACATGAATTTGAGAGTTACATTAGGCTTCTATGAGCATGCATTTGGTTTTGATATTTATTAGCTAAGGTAAATCACTTGAGAGCTGCTACGACCTATTTATGAAGAGTATTTTGGTAGTAAGCATTTGCATTGCATGTTGCACTTTCCTTATAAGCTACACTTTACTTGTTTTAGCTATGGACTTTTGTTGATTTGGTTTTATTACTTCTACCACCTTCACTAGACTCTGATCACTTTATAACTAATTTGGTTCATATATGTCATGCATGTTCTAATTTGGTATTGAGTCATTTTTGTGCACATTCGATTTACTCTGTGGGACATTATGAATGTTGTCTCATGGGATTTATAGCTTACCCATGTTTTTAACACCATTTTAAATGGCATATCCTTGTATGTGATTGTTTATAGGTTTAGTCCTAGAGATGGCTTGTGGGGATGAGAGGATTGTTTATGTTATTTTCTTTCTGTTAGCTTTATTTTCAGCACTCATGTATGAGATAGTGATGTATTGAGACATGATTCATTTGGGTGCTTAGTTCTTTCTAGTTGGTGGGATGGGATTATGATGACCAGTTGGATGTTCTTTATTATCACTATTAGACTGGAGATTTGTGGTTTTATTTGATATGGATATGGAGATTTCTAGTTTCATTCTGCAGCATAGTTTAGAATGTATACATTTATATTTCTACTACACCTGATGGATGGATATTACTATATGTTTATGTTTTCGCTACGAATGTTGTTGGTAATTGAGGATTTTTAATTGGATAAAATAATGAAAAAAATGCTACAATTTAAGTAAGATAAGTAAGGACTCTTTCCGTAAGGAAAGAGTTAAATTGTCACACTCCGAGATCCGTAATGCAATGCACATATTCTTTCCATATTTATACTCTAATTTTCATATGCGGGTTTCTAGGCGTGACACAGGGAGTGAACGATGACAACGCAAGACCAGTCACAATTCTCTAGTAGCACTTTAAAGGTCTCTGTGTATATACTTGGCTGTAGTAATGCCCTAAGAATCAAAATGCCAACCGTTGTTAGGGTTTAACTTCGCAGAGATAACGAACTGCTTGACTGTTTTTTTTCCCTTGAATTCCTTCAACTCTTCCTCTTCCTCCCACAAGAAAAGCCCTTAGAAAATATTAAAAAATCATTTTTATGGCAAGAAACTTTGAAACCTATAACTTTGAAGGAAACAAAATGTACCAGATTGTAATGGTGGAAAGGGTTGTTTGGATCATATTCTACAACTTCTTGTAATTGTTTGGAGAGAGATTTGTCTTCATGAAAAAAATAGAAAGATGAGATCATGAAATGAACATAGTAAGAAGGACTATGGAAACGCAAGACCAACGAGAGAGAGAGCAATCAATTTCAAAGCGTCACAAGTGAAGCCTTCCTTCATGAACTGAAGAATCCAAAAGGGGGAACAAACCTCAATACACCTACTCATGAATGGAAGAGGTCCAAGACGATGTATTATGTTTGTAGATCAAAAGACCAAACTGCCCTTAAATAATTGCAAGTGACATTTGCCTTACTTAGTGCCATTTTAGACGGTTTGTGATTGTGAGATTTGGATCGAGCTTTTCATCTTGATCTGAAAGGGGGTTAAAATATGATCAAGATCCAAAGATCACTAATTAGATTGCATACCAAACCTAACACTTTTACCCTCCGATCACGATCTAATTATAGATCGCAATTCATGATTGCATGCCAAAAACAGTGTGACAACAAAATGTTATTAAAATCAACTAAAGAAAAGTCTTGGAGGAGTGTTCTAGAGTAGAGTTGAAAATGAAGCAAATTCAAATCAGATATATATGTATCCATATTCGTATTCGTTTAGTTAATTGAATATCAAATGCAAATTTGAATATATGCAGATATTTAAAAATAGAACCCGTATTCATATGTGTTTATTTAAACGAATTTCGGATACAAATTTGGATATATCCTATTACATTATCAGGAAATTAAGATTTTGAGTGGTGACACATATTTTGAGGGCTTGTTGAAGCTTTTCACACTCTTCTATAAAAACAACAACTACATGCTTTAAATGGATCACAAGATTTTTGAGCAAATTCACACAAATGGCCTCTTCCTCATTGACATCAAGTAGAAACTCTTCAATACTAGTCCAACATACCCATACAAGTTATGTAGCCCGACAAAGAAAACTCAGACAAAAGAACTCACTGTCCTTGCTGATTAACTTGGGTAGTTTTCTCTTAGGAGACCTGTTGTTGCCATGGAAACGTTGAAGCTAGTGGTGAAGCTTGCTTGAAGCACAAGTTCTTTCTTGGCCGTCTCATTACTGAGCTCTGTAGTTGAGACCTCTGGCCAGTCTCTCTGCGCCTCGGTCTTCTTCTCTCTTCAACTAACCAAATCCTAAAATTAGGGCTTTTGATTCCTTTGAAGCATTTAGACAATGATGTTTATTTACCTAAATATCATTTTCTTATGAGAGATAAATAACATATATAATGGTGCATTGGAATTGGCTCTTGCACAGAGAGAATCTTAGGACTTTGTGTTGCCTTCTAAACAAAAGATAAGGCAAGACTAGGTGGGAGAAAATTGATTCCATCATTGTTTTTCTCCTATAATGATTATAAAATTATCATTCTTATATTATGCCCATAATTGTGTGTGTGTATACTTAAACGGTCGAATATTAATCGGAGCAGATGTATACATATCCGCATTTGGTTCATTTACAATTGAATATTTAAATGAATCAAATATAGGTACATCCATATTCGCCTTAATTGAATTGAATGCAAATCGAATACAGACGTTTAGGTGGATAGTTGACAACACTATCCTTGGGTAATAAAAACATTTGTAGAGGATTGCAAGGTATTATTTTCAAATTTCATTGAGTTAGAGTTTAAATATGTTAGTAGGATGAAAAATAAGGTGGCGAATGCAATAGCCAAAAAAGAACTTAATTGTTCAAACTCCAATGAGTGGATAGCTAGTATTCCTAGCTGGCTAAAAATACTTCATGAAGATATTAAAGGATGCAATTCAGTTTGAGAGTAATGAAGCATTACAGTTACCAAACAAAAAATCAACTAAAGCTTATTGTCCTTGGGTTGGCAATGCCTCTCAATTTGAATTTGATCATAAATATTTTTCTATGCTCCAAATGTTGTTGGTATGGTGAAATAAAACATGGACTTACGTCAATGATTGTACTCAAAATAAGCTAATTGATAATAGTCCAAACTTAAGAAATAAGATGAAAGAACTAGGTTTGAGTAACTAACAAAAACTATGGACAAAAGGCTGAAGTATGCCGAAAGATAGGGTTGTCAATTGAGCAGGGATGGGCCAGGTTGAGGTCAGCCCGACCCAACCTGAAACAATATACCCGGGCCCAAGCCTAGTCAGAAACACTATCCTGGGCATCAGCCCGAACTTGGCCAAAAACAATCAGCCTGAACTTTGTCCATTTTAAAATAATGGGTTTTGGGCTGAGTTCAGGCTGCCCGAACTAAACATTCACATTCAATTTTGGGCTGATTTTGGGTAAATAATTGCCCTAGCCTAAATAAATATTATATGGACCAAGTTTGTTTATCTTTTTAGTGGAACTAGGTTTTGGTTTTATGAGTGTACCAGGTTGGATGAAAAATTGATCTATGGTAGGTGTTTAATTATTTTTGGGTTGGTTATTTTGGGCCAGGCTGGGCCATCCTTATGAATTAATTACTTCGGGCTAGGCTGAGAAGCAATTAAGTCTACCCGATCTCAGATTTGGGCTTGAGCTTGACCCAGCCTGAAGTATGGTATGTCCAACCCATCTATTTTTTGGGCTGAACATGTTGGGCTTTGAGCTAACCTGGCCCAATTGACAGTCTTATTGAAAATTCAGGATGAAAACAGATGAAACAGGCTGATTCCTATATATATATATATATATATATATATATATATATATCTGTCTTTGTGTGTGTGTGTGTGTTAATAGATCTCTCTACTCTATACATCTACACATCTTCTGCTTCAAAGTCTGGCTACCTCTTTCCAGTTGCTGAATCCTTCTCCAAACTAACTAACCTTGTCAGATTTAAGGGGTGTTTGGTAATTTCAAGGAATGGTTTTAGACCATAATCAATTTTAAATGAAAAAAATATGGTTTGATTTTTGGAAATGGGTCTACATAATCAGAATTAGGAATCGGCAAGAATTAAAAATGACTCACGATATGTTAGCTAATCATTTTTATGCACCATCAAGTCCATCCCAAAGATGTTATTTCAAAGAAAGGCTACATCCAAAAGAATTTCTGATTCAAGGAATTGTTTCCTAAAATCTTAAAGTGTGAAAAATCATTATCCATTTCTCATAATTGAACCCAAATGGGACCTACCATCTCACAGGTTATGCCCTGATATACCCGACAATGGAACATGGGTCCAAACCACTCATGATCAATACAAAAAATGATTATTTAGTAGCAAAGAAATCAACAAACACACACACAAAAAAGGATAACATTGCTTCAGCCCTTGGGCATATGCATTCACGAATGCTATCTGTTCTTCACTACAAGTAAGAAAAATACGAAATTACAATAGAATCAATTCTTTGTTTTTTCCTTAGCTCAAACCCAAGTCTAGGAAGAACCAAGAATCCATTGCACACTATAATTCTCTCTAAACTAAAGAACATCCTTTTCACCTTCTCTTACAACCAAAATAAGATCCTTTTGTTTAACTAGACTAAGGGCGTCTTTGTCTCTTTATTTCATTTAAGGAGAAAACCCTAGAAAAGAAAATGGCACAACAACCATTATTTCTCATGAGAAATTATCTTAAATAAATAGTGTTCATATCCCTACTTAATGTACATGGAAATGACACTTCTAATTGAAACACCTTCTAATTAGCCATTTAAAATCTCATCTAGTAGATTACTCACAGGTAAAATAACAAAGAAACAAGACATAAACACAACACTTTTAATATAAACTCAAAAAACTCTCAAAGGATCTCGGAAATTTATACAACTTAATCACTTTAAGCTCTCTCTATTTTAAGATTAACTTCCTTGCCCCTAGGATCCCGGAAACTTTTTGTCTCTAGGCTTTACATGTAAATCAGCCATACGAGTCCCAAGACCTAGTGGCTTGAGCCCTTTTCAATCCTATCCTACAATTCTTCTTTTGACCAAACGGTCAAGATCTTCAAATTTACATCACACTTTCAATCATATCAAGTATGTTTTAATCAGCTGTCTTGATATAACCTCACAATCATCCATCCTTGGTCCTTTTGCGACTGCCACTTGGCACCTTATTAAGTCCAGCGGCGGGTAAATTTTAGGTGTTGACACAATTGGATCAACTCTTTTAACAATGTACTGTTTTCTAAAGCAAGTTCTCTTTTTGAAGGCTAGGAAAATTTCAGTTATGATCTAACCTCTAAAATTGCTTATCGCTACTCATTCTGAATATGCATTTAAACACCGTAGACATTGCACATGTTTTGTAGTTTGTTCCTTGATTTTCGATTGAACAGCCAAACCCAATAGAGGCATACTTGAAGAGACAAGCATGATTAAACATTATTAGCCCTATTATCGATCATCCACACCACCCCTTGACACACACACACCCCATATATTCTTACAATGTCTTTCACTGATTGTGCTTCTCTCCTTTCTTGCCACTTTTGAAGGTAGATAGGTGGACTGGTTCCAGCTACTCCTTGGTCGTTGGAGTGCCTCAATTGCTATAACATGCATTAATAACTTACCCTGCCTTGCATTTAAGAGTTCCTCATAGGTAGCCAACCATGAAACCAGCCAAAGCTCCCCATTAGCTCATATTGTATATTCCCTCCACAACAAACACTAAAGATAGGAAGAAGCATGATAAAACCATCCCCAATGAGATAAACTCTCACACATATTTATAAGTACCCAACAACCTTGAACACCTCCTAACTTCATGGAGCCATACTCACCATAAAATCAGTCCAATCAAGGAGATATCCATCGTGATTGGATGATGATAACCGTCCATTTTTCTATCTACAAGAGAAGTGCAGATCAGATTGATACGAACATCTGACTAACTCATTTTTTGGTGCAAAACATTTCTCAGGTTAAACCCATGAAATACCAGTTCGGGACGACAAACTGGCAATGTCTAGTTGGGTAGGAAAACACTCGGCCCAAACCGGACCATGGATTAATTGAGTTGAAAATGCCAACCTGAACCTGAAAACATTGGACCAGTTTGTAGTTTGAATCAAGATTTGCCTTTTGGTGTGTGTCACCTTCTGCATGTGGACCAGAGTAGTCTGGTAGAAGGAAGATAGACAGTTATACAGGATCTACCCAAAGCTGGAGTATTGTCCCCTATAAGCCTTCGTAGGGTCATGGACACATGCTCCATAGGTCTTTTAAGGGACATTGCTTTATTGAATTGCAATGGCTTTGTAACCCATTTACTCAAAGAATAACAAAAAATACTATCATTAATTTTTTAAAAACAATGTTCATTTTTTTTAATTATTATATAGTTGATGTATTAACAAATAAAAGTACTACCGGAAATCACATGATGCATGAAATCGGATGCCACAATGTTCCTCACTGATCTGGAAGTCCTAGAACACTAGTTTTTAAAAGAGCTGTAGGACTTCTAGCTTGATATGCATTTGCACCTCTTGAATTGACCGTACTTCGAAAATGGTATCACATAGGAAGAAAAAAAAATGGTACCGACCTAATAGTCTAATGCATCCCAAGTACTATGCATAAAAATCACAGAAGTTATTGATCAGTTGAATTGGTAGGATAATATCAATCGATATATTCTCATCGATGCGATTTACAAAAAGACTTTTTTCGTGTGGAATGGTTAGTAGGTGCATCCATGAATTGATCCATAAATATGTTGAACTGTGTAATTTTAGATATCATCATCCTTACCATCATTATTATTGTTATTATTATTAATATTGAATAGAATGGGATCCAATTAAGTACCAAATGCAAAGATAAGCATTCCCTCTTTGGTGTATATGATGAGGTTCCTCTGGTAAAAGACATGGTCCCCCTCCCCCCGCCCAAAGACCTCTCATATTCTTTAGGGAAAAGCAAACTAGACCCACAATACCCGGCAACAATCAAGATTTGAAAGCTCCCTATGTGGGATCTCTTTTCCCAAGAGCAAATCTATCTTTTTGAAAGGAGGGATAGGGAGACCATCCAATTAAATGTGCCTCAACGGCAATTTGGTAGAACAAGATTATTATTGTATTGTTCTTGACTTGGACAATAAAATATCTCTTACTTAAGGGTGGAATGATCTATTGCCATGCACTCACGCTCGGGTCAACCTGTTAGCCTGTTGATCGGACCCATCCAATTACTTTGTCTCATATTTTTTTCTCTTGCTCATCTAATCCATTATATACTGTCTCCTAATGAAATAAAAATTAAAATGAGCCGAGTCGACTCCTATTCCATCATGTCAAACCTGATCTGGTTTGAATCGGGGATGACCCTGATCAATTCAAATCTAACCCATTCACTACAATGGATGTGTATTGATGCATATTAGTGGCCCTTTCGATGTTAAACAAGCACTTAATGATTGATCGAGGGTAGGGGTGGCAATGTTTGACATGACCTATGAACCCAACATGAAAGTAACAGGTTAGGGTTTACTGCAATCGTGTTTCGGGTTGAAGTGGGTTGACCTGCTTTAACACAATTAATAAATGGGTCATGTCTGGGTTGATCCATATAGTTGTATACCCTTAACTCTACTCAACATGAACCGACTCACCAACACGAAATGCCACCCCTAGGTCATACAAGACATGAAATTGGTAAGTTAGGGTTTAATGTAATCGTGTTTCGGACGGGTTAACCCACTTTGACACAATTAATAAATGGGTCATGTTTGGGTCAACCAATGTAGTCATATATCCTTAACTCGACACGACATGAAGCGGATCGGACCTGCAAACACGAATTGCCGCCCCTAATTGAGGGGTAACAGAGGCGAAAATGACTGATGTTCTTCATGGTATGAGTGTTGCACACCTCATGTTTTCTTTTATAGTTGATAAACGTTACCTTTGTGTTAAGCACACATTATGTTAACAAAATTTGAAAGATCACTTTGAGGACAATTTTTAATCCAACCATGAGAACCTTTTGTGCTTTCTTTCCAAAAAAAGAATGGATGATTTGGTTAATTTCCAACTTGGGAAAGTGGGATTAGGATTATATGT
>JAOXJP010058567.1:0-15746 GCA_025762735.1 Platanus orientalis | reverse complement strand
CCATTATTTGAGTTTGAACTCAAATTTTTTTGTTAATGAGCTTAACTTGAAACTCAAGCCCCATTCATTGCGCTAAATGAGTACAAAGCAAATTAGAATGGGCTTGGTTCAAATAATTTTATTTAATATAATTTAAAAATTAATTTAGGAAACCTTAAAACAAATTTCTTTTTAATTATAATGATTTTAAATTATGGTATATGTGGGGTTTGCAAATTTAACTTATATCGCTTTATATTACAATTTGGGCTGAAATGAGCAAAGCTAAAACTGAGCCTAGCCCTAGCCTTGGCAAATTCTTAATAAGCCAAGTTTAAGTCTTGTTCATCTCTCATAAGTTAAAATCAAGATGAGCTTATCTTGGATTAACTCGACTCATTTATATAACTAGTAAGACCTATTACTGGGGGAGGAAGTCCTTTATCCATTTGGGTTTGTCTGTAATATTTAAATTCATCGACTCACTAACAAAGATGGAGCCCACCAAAACCATTGAGGGTGTCAAATGCATAGGTTTTGTTTATATGATACACAATCTTGTAAAATAAGATTTGTGAAGATATTGGGCATTCCAAATTCTGCATTATTGTTAATGAAGCACGTGATGAGTCTAAGAGAGAACAAATGGTTATTGTTTTGAGATTTGTTGGCAAAGATGATTTTATACAAGAACGCTTCTTTGATCTTGCTCATGTTAAAGACATATTGACATTGACTCTTAAGAATAAAATATTTGTCATTCTTTTTCATGATAGTCTTCACATTTAAATATTTGTGAACATGGATATAATGGTGCAAACAATATGTGTGGACACTTTTTGTTATCCATTTATTGGGCTATAAAATACTTCATTGCATCTTGAATTGTGTTTATAATTTTTTTGTACTACTATATATAAAAGAATACATAGTTCAAGAATGTAGTGCTTTTTTCTAACTCTATACAAAGGGTAAATGGTTATGAATTGATGCTACACCTTAGAGAGAGAGAGGGAGAGAGAGAGAGAGAGAGAAGGGTAATGAGTGTTAGAATATTTCTCCCTATTTCTAATTTAGAAAGACAACCCTATTTCTAATTTAAAAAGTAGTGCCATAAACCTCAAAAAAGTGGTTAGGGTTGCTGCACTTCCCCTCTCCCAAATTAGGTTGCTGCACAAACCTTTCTTCCTCTATAAAAATAAGCATGAACTAACCAAAACATGAGATTTTTTTTTATTGCATTAGGGTTTTCTTTAAGAAAAGAACAAGAAGAAGAAAGAGGCAAGGTAGTTGCTGCATATATTCCAAAGAGAAATCTCTAATGAAAAAGAAGAAGGAAAACAATGTGTTCTTCATCTCTTTATCTCTGATTTTCTTCTTTCTTTCTTTGTGTGTATACAATTCTTAAACTCGGCTTACTAGAAGATCACAACTTTGAGTTCTTGAAACCAAGGCTCTGTTGGATCCACACTCTTTATCGAGGGAGATTGCCTAATTCAACTGAGTAACATTTTTTTGAGATCCAGTTTTACCCTTGAGAGAAATCACTTTGATCTCTTGAGTGATCCGTTTGAAAAAATCATTCTATAGTTTCATTATGTTGCAAGATTTTTTTTTTATAAAATTAAACCCTGAGATTTATAGGCTTGAAGAACACATCGAGGTATCATTCGTCTTTGTTGGAGAGTGTAAATCCATAAAGAGACAAAGGTTTTACCCGAGGTAGATTGTATCTTAGAGTTAGCTTGACTGCAACCCCTTGCACGTTATTGAGAGGCATCGACTATCTTCAAGAAACATGATAATGAAATCTTCTATGCTTAGATGAATTGGTTAACTAAACTCTGGAATTGAAGAATATAAGAAAATTTGGAAACTAGAAAATCATGACCAGAAGATTGAGCCACTACTGAAGTCGCTTTTACGATTGAACTAGTGATCCGCGACTATGCACTTGAGTCGCGAATGACTTGATGACTCGTGACTGATTGGAACTCGACGGCTAAATAGTGGTCGCGACTGACAATGTAATCTGCAACTAAACTATTGTTGGCGACTAAATTTTGGTCCACGATTGATTTGGAAAATATTTTCAATTATTCCAATTATTGTTTAATTTCTCCATCACCATAAATCTAACAATGAAGGATTGGGATAATGGTTGTGATCTTGGCCTTGGTTGGTTGGGTGTCTTCTATCTTGGCTGCCCTCTTACCCTCTCATTCAACGTCAAACTTCTGAGGGTCAATTGCTTTGCTTGTGTTCACGACAGCAGTTAGCGTTCTTGATGGCAAGGAACGTGAAATTTATCATATTAAGGTTAATGTTACCATCTTTACTCTTTCTTTCATTTGATTCACACTATCAAGATGATTTTGAAATAGAAAACAACCAAAGTCGGGGCTATCTATGGCATGAAACAACCAGGAGAGAGGAATATTTTACCTTGGGACTAATAGAATAAACTAGAATATTTTCTCTCCCTAATTCTTGATGTAGAGGCTTAGTGTCTTCTATCACCCCTAAGAAAAGAATCCCAATTCAATGATTCTTTGCAATGGATGGTGTTTATGCTTGCCAAAAAATATTTGGTTTGGTTAGCTGGTTATGAAACATATTACATATAGTTGATGCCTTCTTCTCTATTGAGCTTCTTTACAAATAAATATCATTTTGGCTATTTCTGCATAAGCATAAAAAAGGTTTATCCAACTTTAGTGGTTAATTTAAATCTATATGGATCATCTAGCTTAGGCCTGTGCTCAATGATTAAATGGTGATCAAAATGTGACCCATTTCATATATATGGATCATTTTTTTCTTTGTTGTTAAGTAATATCAAATTCTTTATCTACTTCATAGCTTTGGCTTTTGTTGGTAGGCTTGATCTTACTTATGAAGTCTTTAGGGTGAGGAATGAATGTTTCACTTTATTTTGTTGATTTAATTCTTTAAATTTAAAGGTTTAGAAATGGGAAAAGATTTGCTACACCCAAAACAGTAAGTTCCTCCATGTCTCCACCCCATTTTTTGGCTACCATTTTTTTTTCATTTGAATTTTTTTTCTTTCAATTTTAACTCACCTTTTGTATGTGGGGACAAACAAATTGGGTGTAGCAGATCCTTTCCCTTTGGAAATTATGCCTCTACATTTCACTAACAATCAATACTTGACAATATAGTATTCAATATGGGGTGTGGTCCACTATAGCACACAAGAAAAATTTCATCTTCAAATTCTTGCTTCCTTTTTAAGTATAATTTTATTCTTTTATATGCTTTTGGGATTCTATTTGAGAACACTCCAACTAAAATTCTTCTTGATGTTCTTCACATGTAACTTTGCCAATGGATTTTAGATTCGTCCTAAATAAGATATAATAAATTACTTTAAGATAAAATCAACAACTTCATGAGTGGTTTGACATTTGTTCTAAACATACCAAAGTGATAAAAGGGGGTACCAAAGAAAGAGCAGAAGGATTGTGCAAGGGGTCCTAAGGATTAAACAAGGGCAATCTAATTCTAAATACTTGGGTCTTCCTTCCTTCATTGGTAGGCATAAATCTTCTTTATTCTCCTACATTGAAGAGTAAGCTAAGAATAAATTTTTATTAAGTCAATCCTATCAACCATTCCAACATATACCATGTCTTGCTTTTCAATTTCAAAAAAATTTGTAAATCATTAATGTCATCCAAAGGAAATTTTGGTGGGATTTAGAAGATGATAAAAATAAAATTCATTGGGTGAATAGGGAGTGTTTAAAAAGATGTAAGGCTGGGGGGGTTCTTTGGTTTCAAAGACCTTCATGCTTTCGGCTTTGTTCTCCTTACCAAACAAGCTTGGCGTATCCTCATGAATCCTAATGCGTCTCCTTAAATCCATTTATTTCCCAAAAACTGACTTTCTTTATGCTAAAATGGGTTGTAGTGCTTCTTGGGTTTAGAGAAGTATCTTGAAAGGTCATTATCTTCTCCTTGAAGGTTTGAGGTAGAATGTTATTAATGGGGACAAAATTAGATTATGGACTGATCCTTAGACCCCTTTCTCAGAGAATTTCAAACTCCCCCTCTCCCCATTATTGACCTCTCCCCAAAAGTCTCTAAATTTATTTTTGAGAACCATTAGGGTTGGAATAGTGATGCTCTCAAAGAGATAGTTTCTCCTGATGAGCTTGAGGATCCTCAAAATCCCTATTGGCTCCCACCATCTTGATGATAGGCTTCTTTGGCACTTTGATAGAAAAAGATTATTCTCTGTCAAGTCTGCTCATTGTACCGTTTCCTCCCCTCACCCTTATTTCTCTTTGGATAGTTTGGGTTCCTTCCAATGGAAGAGATTATGGGATTTAAACAAACATTCTAAAATCAAACACTTTATATGTGGTTTACGGAATTGAATTATTATGAATGATAACCCATTCAAGAGAATTCCTAATGTGAACCCTCTATGCCCTTTGTGCTCTCTTTCAAATGAATTGACTCTTCACTGTCTAGTATTATGTCCTAGCTTAGTCAAGGTGTGGTTTGCATTTCCATTATTTCACATGCTACAAATTCTTTATTTTTCTTGGAATGTTTTTCTTATTAGAAGAATTTAGATTGCTTAAATTGTTTGGAAAGATAAGATCTGTTATGGTTTATATTTATTGTTTTGGAATATTTAGAAAGCTAGGAATCTTTTTTTTGTTTGTTGTTGTTGTTGAAAATAACCCATATGTGATTACAAATATTCTTGATACCACTAACAAATTGATCCTAGTGCTTTAAAGTTTGAGGGATCCCTCGGTGAATGACCCTATTACTCAAGCCTTTATCTAGTGGAGTCCTCCCCTTTTATGAAGCTGAATTTTGATAGTCTTTTACCTGATGTGTGGTTTTGAGGATATGGGGGGTAATCATCATAATTTTGCTAGCTCCATTCTTGTCGTCAAGGCTTCCCCAAATCAAGTTCATCTCCCATGCTGTTGAGTGTTTGGCAGTTAAATTAGGCTTTGAGCTAGTAATCTCTTTAGGTCTTTTGCATGTGGTTTTTGAAGGTGATAACTTAGAGATTAGTAATCTGTAGAAGGATGTAAAATCCTTTGTCTATGGGCCATTTCCAACATTTGTATGGATGGTATATCCTTTTCCAAACATTTTGTATCAACATCATTCTCTTGGGTTAGACTACGAATGGCGTTGCTTATGCGCTAGCTTGTAATGGACTTAAGTCGAACTCCTCCATCTAGTCATCTACCTTCCCCCTAAGGTGGCCTTGGATGCCTCTTGGATTAGATGATCTACAAATGATGCTGCTCATGCACTAGCTGGTAATGGACTTAAGTCCAACTTCTCCATTTGGTCATCAACCTTCCCCTCTTGGTTAGTGTTGGTGACCCTGTTGGTGGCTATTCCCCCTAAGGTGGCCTTGGTTGCCTCCCTTTAATGTAATTTCTCTTTATCCATAATAATAATAATACACAAAAACTTACAATGAATGAAAAAAATGCTTTGTAGATTTCCCATTAATCTTATACACTACAATGACGTGTGGGGAGAAAGTTAGCCATTGCATATGCCACCTCTTAGGTAAAGATCTTGGTTTTAGGAGGTTTTGGATTTCTAAATAGTTTTATGAGGAATCTAACCATTGACTTGACACTCACTACATAAAACTTTGAAGAATTATTATTAAGCTAGGTAACAAGGACATAAATACAAGTGTTGGTGTCCAACAAAGGTATGAGATGTTTAATACTAGTCCGGATCCTCTCTTGCGTCGCAAGACATTTTGCATGCGTTTGCAGTGCACATGTATTCTAAAAAAATAAAATTTGGGTTTGGTGAATCTTACTTTTTGGAGTACGTGTGCATTGTAAGGACATGCAAGATGTCTTGCAATGCATGAGAGGATCTTAATTGGTCCAATATAACACTTTTTGTGAAAAACAAATGGTTTAATAAAGAAAATAGAAGCTTTCGTGTCAATCATAGAAAAGTTTGAAAAAATGAAGAGTCCATGCTATGTAATTTGAAGAAATTCACGTTGTGTTCCCAATAATCACATTCTATAAAAAGAACGATGAACACCTGATCCAAACAACCCGACAAGGAAAGGATATCTTGAACTTTTATCTTTATAAGAGCCTTATAAAATTACTATGTCATAAATAAACTATTTATGAAATGGAGATGCACTATGAAATAAATTTTTATCTTTTTCCATGAGAGGGAATATAAATGAGGATATTCTGATTGCAACGAGTTCTCCCCAACATAGGTCCTCCTAGAATCTGATCCTATCCCCATCCCCAACATCATACCTACTATAGGTTTGAAACGGATGTAAGATACGACAACAAAGAATAACAATATTTGCAACATGTGAGTCCCTAGTAGTTCCTTCACTTTGACTTTTTCTTCTTAAACCTTTCCATGATAAATGAAGTGGACTTGGAATTAATAAAAAAAGAAACCATTTTATATGTTTCAATAGTGAGCAATTTTTTTTGACTTTCTTATGAAGTTTTATATATTATCTAATAACTTCCACCATGGCATAGTTACTAAAGGGCTAATTGAACAAGTTATATGTGCAACAAGTACATTAAATATCAATTGAATTGAAGTTGAACCAATTGATTAATCAAAATTATGCTATTATCACTGTGCATTATTACACAAAACATAATTAAAAATTAAAGCACATTTAGTATAAGTATAGAACAAACATAGTAAAAATACATTATAAGAATGATTTCATTAGGAGAAATCGAAAAAGGAATTTAATGCAAGAACTATTAGGAAATGGGGAGGAATTAATCTTGGAGTCATGGGTTAAGGATTTCATAAATGAAATTATGGTGATGGAGTAATTTAAAAATGATAAAATAGAGATAGCAGAAAAACATAATTTTTAATAAATAAAAACCTGACATATGGTAGCTGCAATGTCTATAAAAGATTCATTCTAGATGCATTTCCAGATTAAAATGATGGAATAAAAATAAGGACAAGTTATATTGAGGAGCTCGGTATGAGAATTTATGCAACATATTTAGTAACAAATTCAAAGTTTAAAAATTGAAAATACCAGATAAATAAGTAAAATACATACAGAATTATATAAAGAAAAAGATGTAGGCAATTCTAACAAAATCATTACTTCTATCACTTCGAATTAGAAGCTGGGGGTTTAAAAGGCATTTACACCTTATAGAAAGAATGTGACATCTACACCACTTCAAAAACTTGGGTAGTAAAGGAATTTTTCATTCATTAAGCTTAAAAAATGTGGGTACATAATTATATATAAATATCACAGTCTAAACCTCCAAATCTCACTTTAATTAGACTTTTTATAAATACAGAACTCTATAATAGGTAATTTCCATCATAGAATAATGCTTTACCAATATTTTAGCTACAACTTCTTTAAACAATATTAGGTTTGCAAGATATAAGCCATATTGGAAAGGTAATTGAACAACCTTTCAAATGACACAAAAATCAAGCCAAATGAATAATTTTTGACCCCCTAAAAAGCAAGGCTTAAAAAAAGTAATTGAAATATAACTTTTAATTTTCCTAAAAACTATCCTACTACAACTATGACTCTAAACCAACTTAAAATATATATATATATATATATATATATATATAATTATCTCAAATAAATATTAAACTTCTAAAAATATAATCACGAGTCCTAATTAAATCATATAATTCGAAAAAACTTGACTTTGAGTTTTGTAATAATAAAGGATCAATATTCAAGGGCTCAACTATGTAACATATTCTCCAAGTTGACAAATTCTTTAATGTCAAATAACTGGAAAAAGTAGGAAGTATATTTCATTAATTTTCTACATCGACTTTTACAAAACCAACTTGTTTAGGACATCTGTTGTTGACTCAAAGTGATAGGTAGAGTTATATTGTAGGCAGTTTTGGTTCATCAACTACAATGACAATATCTTTTTTTTTTACTTCTCTGTCATTTGCAATTTCATTAAAAGCTTCTACATCATCCTTGTCGTAGTCGTCCTCTTGTTGCATTGAGGTTTCTTCATTAAAGGCTAAATTTTCTCTTTTCACAGTGGCTTACAAAACATTAGTTCTCAACTTTTCCATATATAGCACCTGATTAGCTAATTTTTCCACCTGCCCTATAAGTTGCAATAGGATATATTTTTTTGGGTCATCTATGAGTCTTCACCTAAGTTTCTGCCACTTCGAGTTGCCTTAATGTTGAAACTAGACTCTTATACCAAACTGATACAAGAGCTATCAAGAAACTAGGGTTTAGGAAGGAAAAAAAAGAGGTTTTTTTTTTTTTTTTTAATAATAAATTTGTTTATTGAGTGAAAACTTTTAGTTTAAAAATATTTAAAAACCTATAAATTAACTGTGATAAGACATAAACACAAAACATAATACAATTGGTGGAATTAAATTTTGATACCAAACAAAATTATTAAGCCTAAAATATAAGAAGAATGTAATTTCTCATTTTTGAGCATGTTGGACTAGATTTGAAGGGCTTCAAGTATGAACTTTTCAAGTCTACGAATATGAATATGGGCTATTTTGCATCCTATGTTAGAATCAAATAGAAAGTAAATGGAAGAATAGATGGAATAAAATTGACAAAAGAAATTATCTATAACTCATAGTGAAATTGACGTGGACCCACGTAATTGAACGTTTACACATTTGTTCTCTTTGGTGTACTTCAAGTTCTTTTGTAAAATCTTTAGATCAATTTTGTTTTAGAAATCATAGTAGAAAAGTTCCTAGTGGATAGACCCTTTTTTCTCTTGACCTTATTATTTCCTATGTGATGGTTGAATCATTATAACACTGCTTTCAAATGCCACCAACCATTATCTACTATATTTGATTTTCATGCATTTTTTTTTATTGATAATCATTGTCGTTCAAATCTCCAACAAGAAGATTTTGAAGGGTTGGAATGCCTATAAGAAAATTGGTGTATGAGAAACTTGTTGAATCAACGAAGAAAAATCCTTTTAGGTCTAATTCTTCAATGATTCTTAGTCATGATCTCCTTTTTTAGCTCCAATAGCAAGGGCCAACTAACCTAACTATGCATAGTTATTGTGATCAATTAAAAATCCTTCTTTAGCTTTAAAAATTGGAGAGCTGTCATCCAATGTGTTATTGCATTTAATTAAAATGAATTATTAATTGTTTCCCAAGTAGTGAAAGATTTAAAGGTATATGCTTTAGTAGTGAATTTAGGCCTTGATAGAATGAAATTGAGGTGGTGGGCTTTGTGTACTTAACCCTAAATAGTAATGAAAGATGATGATATTATTATCAAGATATCTCACTATACAAAAGCACCAAAAGATGGTAAAGTTAGCTTGTCACTCATAAAATATCTTTCTCCAAATAAAAAATCCTTGCTAGCTACACTATTGGACACATCCAAATTGTTCCAAACATTTTTTTTAAAGGCAAAGAGATATATTTGTATTACTACACAGGTAAAACCCATGACAATGAACAAAGAAAGGGGCAAGGCTCACATAAAACTACTAGAATTAAAGAGGTATTGATAGACCGCATGCCACAAGAGAGTACTTCTAGAAGCCAAAAAATCATTAATTATGGCATTACCATCTCCATCTCCTCCATGATTTCAAAGTGCAAAAGAGCTCCTTTTTTCTTCATCCATAAGAACTTCCCTTTATTAAGCATACTAGAAGCAATCAACAAACTAACTCAGATAATGCAATAAAGTAGAATAATAGTAGTTTTATATGCAAATAAATCTTAGTTATCAACAAAGGAACTAAAAGAAGCAGGCGTATCTAGAATAACAGAAAAAAAAAGGTGATATTGTGACTACGGATCTCTCACTATTTTTATCAATATTCTTTTGTTCCTCAATTCATCTAAGAGTCAGTGCACATGTTTCTCGCACTTCCTCAAGAACCTCTTCTAAAGTAAATATCCTCAAGAACCTCTTCTAAAGTAAGAATAACATCAACATCTTGCATTTGACCTAATTCAATCTTGTCCCATGTGCAAGCAGATTTGAGGAGCATCCCACATTGTTGCAAGCCAAAATTTCATGCTGGATGAATCTCTTTGAAAAATGTCAAACACATTTCACTATCATTGCTTTGGTGCAATGGTAGTGGCTTGGGCTGTTAGTGTGAAAATGCATGTTCGAGTCTCGTCAAAAGCTATTTTATGCAAAAAAAAAAGAAGCCAAATGTTAGGTCTGTCTCTGATCCAATAGGCCTCCCAGTACCCTGTACTTATGGGAGCAATACTGGGTAACGACCTTCTACATTTCACTATCATCAGTGTTAGCAAAATATAAGCTTCAAGACGTTTTCTATAATTTAGATTACCTTCCTCCTTTATCTGAGTTAAAGTTCTGATTCATTGGTTATGATTTCTAGATATAGACAATACTTTAATTTATCAATAGAAGAGAAACATTGGAAATAGAGTGATTTTTTTATAATGATTTTAGTCATTAAAGTGGGTAGATTGATAAATATATAGAAGGCTATTGAGAGGAACTAGAAACCTAGCAAACTAAAGTTGGAAGCTTTTTACCATTTTCCTTATAAATTAAATGGCAGATGCAATTCAGATAATAAGAAAATCAACATAACTCAAGTTATTTGTGTTGGTAACAAATATGTTTAAGATTATATTTAAGTTGTACAAAATTATGTATGGAAACCAAATTAACACTATTCTACAATTTTACCCCCAACAAATCAGCCAAAACCAATTCATTGTAACAAAGATAACACCAACCTTCCACAAGTGTGTGTGTGTGTGTGTCTATATATATATAAGAAGAAGAAGAAGAAGAAGAATGATCCTATTTGAGGGGATCAGACTTCCAAACTTCTTGAAGATTAATATGTATTCAGCTTAAAGAAAAGAGATGATAGTATGTCGTTATATAAACATAGCAACCTTAGTTTTTTTTTCAACAAAAAGAAGAACCATAAAAAAAAATTAATTGAAAGAAGAAAACTGATCTTAAATATTCTAAAATTTATGCAAAAAAAAATAATAATTTCGACATGAGGATTGGCTCCCTATCCTTATATGGAAAGGATATGATGGGAAACTATTATTTCACCCCCCTTAAAATTGGCCTTGCCCTCAAGGTCAGAAGTAGGGGTTAGGGAAGCAACCTAAAAAATTTTCATTCCCTTCTTATTTTCCCGGATCAAAGGGTACATCCTTAGGTTCATCTTCGGACCACTATCCTTCCATGAGGAAAAAAAAACCACTTAGTTTTGCACTGATGTCCCTTTTAGAAGTGTTCATCACAATTAAAACAGGGTCCATGGCCTAATCATCTCCTCTAGCGTCTTACAAATTGGTTGATTTGAAGTTGAATTTATTGAATGTTCACTTGATGATAAGAGTAATCAATCCATGGTGAACTTATTATAGCTATTTACAGATGCTATATTCTCCTCAACAGTCAAAGTTTGTCTAGCTGCTTTGATCAATGTATTTGGTTTTAACATTTCTACCTCATTTCGGATATCTTTTGCAAATGAGACTCACGAAGTAATCCACCATGAATAGTTCGAGCAAATACATGATTAGATTTGCAAGCCTTTCAAACTCATTTTGGTAATCTGATACAAAACCCTTTGTTGCAATTTTGTGAGAGCTTCTTCAGGACACCCATAAGAATTTCCATCGAACTGTGTACACATAATTATCGAAAGCTCCCCATGTCCAAGATTTCATTGTTTTTTCTCATGAAATGGTACTATTGTATTGCCTTTCCTTATATGTGAAAATAAGCGGCTGAAATCTTTTCATATTCAGGTGTGTGATTGTAATAAAAAAAAAATTGTTTAGTTTGGTAAACCCAAGTAATTGGATCAATGCCATTAAAGTGAGGGAAATCTAACTTAATTTATTTTCTTTGGTTTGTGTAGGAGTTGGGACACGAGCCCTCCTGCAACAGTGGTGGTTATGTTGTAGTTCATGTGATGTTGAGGGTTGATTTCAATCTCAGTTAGGTAGTATTTTCATTAATTCTACAAAACCTTGATTTTTCTCTTTCTTTCTTCGAGCTACTCCATTATTTGTAAGAGACCTCCTTATTAAAAGAAAGGAGGTCTCTTACACATCAATCTTAAACCCTTTATGTTAGACTCTTTTTACCAATTCTCACCCCCAAAGATTGAAGGGGTTGTTAAGGCTTGCTTTGGAAATTTTCACTTATTGTAGACTTATTGCATTCTACAATCACCTAAGTATGTTATGGGGTCTTAAAGGAAAAAAAAAATAGTTTTAGCATACTTGGTTGGCCAAGATAAACAATAATCCTATTGTGTACACACATTAACTTAACTTGCTTGAAATCTCAATTTTCCATATTTACAATTTCTTCGTCTAGGCATGTCCAAACAAGCCCATAGAGTTGCTCATAGATTGTTTTGGAAACTAGTGGTATCGCTTGGTTTTATACAAAACGACAACTTAACGCAACAACCTTTCGGATGGGTCGATTAGCTGAAAAGGATATTGATAAGTGGAACATCGAGTCCCACACGTGCCAATGTAAGTTAGAATAGCTCCAAAATTGACTTGCTTTAAATACTATTCTTTTAGACGTGTTGGTTGATTGAAAAAGATATTGATATGTGGAGCATCGAGTCCTACACATGCCAATGCCAGTTCGAATAGCTCCATATTTCAATCACTTCAAATACTAGTAACTTGAGGAGTTCATGCCAAAACATTCAGAGAGCTCCTCCCCAAGAACACAAAAACTCCGAATCATGCAAACCATAAATTCGAGAAGGTTTTTCTTTACTCTATTTTTTTGTTTTTTTGTTTTTTTTAATTTTCCTTTATGATTATATTTTTCCACTTGATGTCAAGAACAAATAATAAATTCTTTTGATTACTTGTTTTGGCCAAGATTTTATTTAGCATTTATAGATTTCTTGATCAAAACTGTTGAAAGGTTATATTGTTGCTTTCTTGTTCATCTTTTTTTTCCTTGTTAAATCTTTAAATGATATTATATTATGTTGATATTGGATTTCCAAGGATATTGCTTGTTCATGAAGAATTTCTAATTTTGTTTGTGGTTTGACAATACTTCCTATAATCATTCATTCTCTTATTTGTTAACTTTATCTAAATTAAAGATTGTTTTTTTTTTTTCAACTTTGATGTCTCGTCATCTACTTGCGTTGAAGCCAGAGTTTTGCTCATGTGGAACTAATTAATTTCCTAGAATTCGTACAATTCCACTTGATGTAAATAAGGTGTGGGCTATCATGAAAGTTTGTAATAAGAGAAGCATAAATTTTCACATGCAATTCCCAATACATCGCAATCTTACATTATTATTTCCATGTGGATTGTTTTGGTACTCATTTATGAGATGAATTATCACCTATTCTTGTTCCCATTTGTCTGTTTTTTTTTTTTTTTTTTTGGGAAAATGTAAATTGAAAGAAATTCCACCAAACTACAAATTATCATTACTATACATGCACACCCTTTTATTAAACACACACAAAAATATATATACTATGCATACATGTAGGATTAAGAATTGATATATTTGTATAATCATCAATATATAACATAAAAAATACCTGTATCTAGACATGCATCATCTATACACGTACATCATCTATAAAAAAAATACCTGGATCTAGACATACATCATCAATATATGTACACACAAATGTATAATCCATATCCATCCATCATCTATATATGTACATATAACATAAAAAATACCTGTATCTAGACATGCATGAATGTGTCCATCATTGACCCATGCGTGTGTGTGTGTGTGTATATATATATATATATATATATATATATATATATACTTCGATCTGATGAGAAAGGAATTTTTGGAAATGGCAAGAGAGTAAGCGCAAAGACTTTCTCCTGCTGGCCTATTACCTGTTAACGTCTGTCTAATAAGTGGTAGGAGATGATGGGCGGGAAGAGGTAAATTGTAATTCATTTTTTTCCTTTCAATAGTGTCTTGCCCACGTGTTAGACAGGATCTTAGCAGTCATAAGTGGCAGGAGGATCCGGTCTAGAGGGTCGGATCATTTGGGTTTCAAATCCTCCTATCAAGCAACTGACCTGTGGAGTTGAGTCGAGCTCTGAGTTCCTCGAGTAGACTCAATAGAGCATATTTTGGTCCCAACTCCCAAGGCAAAATAAATTTCAGTTTAGGTGAGTCGACTCGGGTGGATGGGAGGAAGATGTCCCCCCTCTTTGTGTATTGTTAACGTGGCAAAATTGACGGCTTATACTAGATCATGCAGTGGGTTAACGGAGGAGATTCCCTTTGACAACAAAGCCACCCAATCCCTAACCATTTCGGTGGGCCCCGTGATCGAGAGGGTTCTTTTACGCGATTCGACGCACAGATCTCTCTTATATAAATTTCCAGTAGTGTGTCGCTCTCGCTGTTTCGTTTTGCCTTGGGTGCGTTTCCGTCGGCTTCCCTCCGAAGGTATGGATCTTTTTATTTTTCTTCAATTCTTATTCGAAATTGAAATAAAATAAGAGAGATTAATCTCTGTCTGTTTCAGATCTGAATTCGTTTTAGTCGAATTTTTGTTGATCCTGATATAATTTTTAAAAGAAATTCGTCAGAAGAAGTTATGATCGTGATTCGAAGTTTTTTTGATCCTTTTTGTCAATTTATTCTGCGGAATTTGAAGTTTGTAATCATTTTTTTAATATATATATATTTTTTGGATTTCTTTTTTTGCATTCTGTTTTGTGCGAAAGATTTTCGTAATGGTTGGTTTGATAGCTAGGATTGCCACCGATTTTATTTTTTATGGGAGTTTTTTCTGAAACTGATGTTTTCTATAAATCTACATTTTGCAAAATTGGTTACTTCGGGTTTTTTATTTTTATTCTGTCACAGTTCTTGTCAACAGATCGAAGTTTCTAGTTATTTCGGGTACTCTGCCACAGTCCTCTTAAAATTTCCTTAGCAGCTCATTTATAGGTTCTGTTGTTAATTATTCGGAAATTTTTAGTAGAGACACTATATAAAACTGAGTGCCGTGCATACTATTCCGAGAAGGTGAAAAGAACACAAAAGATTTTGAATCATGCAAGCCATGAATTCCAGAAGGTTCGTTTCCTCTCTCTTTTCCTCTGTTAGTATTATCTTCTTCTTAATCAGTTGATTGGTGATTCAATTGGCTTGTGGTGATAATTCATCAGCAGATCCATTCATGCTGGACTATAATTTTGTTCTTAATTGAATGAAGTAACAATGTAAAGAATTGTTGTTTTTTCCTGATTTTTTCTGTACCGAACTTCCTTATTGTGTTCCTAAGTTTCACCACCTATTACAACGTTTAGAGAGGAATATTATATTTTTTTGTTCCTTTGTTTTCTCTAAATCTTGCGGCGTATATTATGGTTATAATGACTCACATTCAACAACTAATGCGTTTAGCTTTCCCTCTCTAATCATGGAAATGCTACAACTGTTCCTTTTTTTTTTCTTTTTCTTCTTCCTCTATTATTTCAAATTGATTCATCTTTTGCGGGGACATTTGTTGATTCTGTACATTGTGTGTGTTGTCTTATTGGAATAATAGGGTTTAATATCAAATCTATAATATTATAGTGGTTATTTTAACTATAACGTATTAGGTTAGTAATGCTATCATATTAGTCAATGAAGAGAAGATTGCTTATAAATTAATACTTTGATGATGAGAATAGCTCCATGGTTCATCCTAATCC
>JAOXJP010058556.1:0-15746 GCA_025762735.1 Platanus orientalis | reverse complement strand
ACTATGAGGTGTGTGGCTGTAGTGTGGAAGTGGGGGATAAGTGGAGGGGGTGAGGAATGAAGTGGAGTCTTCTGGAAGGTCTTAGAGAGGAGGGTAAGGTGTGTGGATGGGGTGAGAAGGTGGTGGGGTGGTGGACCCTCCTTGCCATGTGTATAGTAGGGAGAGGAGGTGAAGGCGAGGGTGGGGCCCATTATGGGGGTGTAAAGCTCAGGGGGGTGGTCTCAGGGTATCCACCCTCTATTTAGAATATTCTAAAGGAATATTCCAAATAGAGGGTATAGGGTTTAAAAAAAGTTTCAGGGGTGTTTTGGGTAAAAATAGGTTATGTTGTTTGGATTTCTCCCCTTTATTATCTGAGCTTACTTTTTGGGTCTTATGACTCCCAATTTTTTGAGGTTAATAAGTTCTTCTCACCTCCTAGACATTCTAGTCGCAATACAACTGTTGGTATCAGAATCAGATTTGGATAAGTGGGTCAAAATTGGCTCTGAATGTTCCTAGACTGGCTTGTACCAGTGAAGGTGTAAGAGGGAAAAATTTATTTTTGAAATCTTCATATGAAAGATAGTCCTTAAGATTTGTGAGTCATAAGATCTAACTGTTTATAAATCAGATTTCCGAGGTGAAAGTTATGTCTGAAACCCTGAATTGTCCCAAACCAAACTCTGCGTGGATTTACGATCGGCTTTTCCTAAGTTTGAATGGGGTACAATGATAACCATGGTTGTTTAGGTCTTGGAGTTACGATGCTATGGAGCCTAATAGGGAGAGAATCTGATTCTTGGTGAATTTTTAGGAGATTTCCGAAGGAAGGTCACCTGATCGAGAAATATACCATGGGTTGGTGAAGAACTAGGTCATCGAGTAGTGTTGGGTTTGTGAAAGGATTTTTCCATTAGGGAATATATCGAAGATCTTAAAAAATCTAAAAAAATGAGCCTAACCTTAAAGGATTTGGACTTTCGGAGAGTTCTCGGGGGCTCACTTAGTATTCATGGCTAGTAAATGTGAATTTACTGTATTTTAGGGGAAGAATGGGACAATTAGGGGGCGTTGTGACCCTTAGGATTTTTCTTGGAGAGATGTAGGGCTTACCAGGGTATGGCCACTGACTGACTGAGTTTTTGATTTGTGTTGGGCCTTTAGGGTTTTACCGAGGGTCTGATTTTGGAGATAAATTATATATGTTGAGGGTGTGAGGACAAAATGATAGTTTTCTTACCCTTTTATGCTTTAATATGGGAATGTTCATGATGTTGAAGAATCCAAGAAAAAATGGGTTTCATAGTCCATAATTTGAGGTCTTTGGAGGTGTAGGGGTAAAATGGTTATTTGGCAGCCCTTTGGAATTTTGATGTCAAAGGCCTTGTGAAAACTACTAAAGTCCACATGTCTTCACTGTAGAGGATATTTTAAAGAGTTTCGGAGGAAATGGGTTTAAATAAGTCTTGATTTGAACATCTGAGGGTGTAAGGGTAAAATGGTAATTTTTTAACCTTTCGATGCTTCAATGTGAGAAGATTTATGAATGTTGGAACATTCAAGGTGTCTTGATTATAGTAGAGATGTTGGAAAGTGGGGTTCAATAAGATTTGTGTAGGGGTAAAATGATAGTTTGCTAGCCTTTTGATGCTTCAATGTAGGAAGGCTTATTAAGGTTGGCACATTCAAGGTGTCTTGGTTGTAGCAGAGATGTTGGAAAGTGGGGTTCAATAAGACTTGATTGGGCATTCTAAAGGTATAGGGGTAAAATGGTAATTTGTTAGCCTTTCGATGCTTCAATGTGGGAAAGCTTATGAAGGTTAGCAAATTCTGGGTAGGTGAAATGATGATTCCGGATCTTCAAAATCTTAGAATATTCTCAGTGTTATTGTGATCGTAACCAAAATGTCCATTGAGAATGCCTACCTATTAAAAGTTCAGGGGTATCTAGATTTTGGTCCTGTCCCATGCTATAATGAACCCATCTGATTTCATTTATTGATTCGAGTCAAAATTTGAGTGCTAACAGGCATGTTCCAGATTTGAAGAGATTTCTTTGCATGAGCTGGATTTTAAGGAGTATAATCCTTTGTTGAAAACAAATCCATGAGGATTCAGAGAGGTGCCTTGGTTGTTTTCGAAGCAAGAAAGGTTGGAAACTTTTATGTGCTTCTTAGGAACACTATTAAAGGTAGAAAAATTGTGTCTTCTACACAATATTTTGATTTACTCTGTACACAATCATGACATATGTGCATGGGTCACATATGTGTAAGAGATTTGACATATTTGAACAAATGAGGTTTGGTCTATGGTGAAGAGTTAGAGTTTTGTTATCATTGTGCTCTTCAAAAGCAACCTTGGGGTTTTACTTTTGGCCAGTCTGCCTTGTTGTGTCTAAGCAAGAAAATAGATGAAGACAAAAATTTGTGTTTAAGACTCCTATATTTTTGGGACGTGAGGATACTGTTTTAAACTCCATTCAGGTTTTGAAAATTCAGCAGCATGAAAGTGAGTCCAAGTTAAACATTAGACCTACAATCATAGAAAATTTTGAAGATATGGTTGCGGATGCATTGAGTGCTGATGAGTCAATAGATATGTCGACAAAGTTAGTTTTGGTGATTGAGTTCAATGGTGGTTTGGACTTGATCAATTTGACAAGGAACTAATTGTGTTCCCTATGGGGTGTGGTAGAGAAGATGATCAAGAAGTTTCATTAAGTTTTTTTTGGTTGAATTTCAGGCCAAGGTAGAGATTTTTTGGGATAGCGTCTTGAATTCAACCTAAATATAGTTTGTTGTGTGACCTGGGGAGTGACCCGGTATGATCTGTTTCCAAGTTTTTGATCCATATAGTGCACCATTCAGGTCCAATGATCTGAACCGATTTCATTTAATGTTTTAGGTATTTTGGGGGTTTAGTCCATTTTAGATTGTAGGATATCTTGAGATGTTTGTTGTTATATAAGAGGAATGTATGAGGGTTTTGGGAGTATGATAGATTGTGAATTGAAGCAAGACTTCTTATAAGAGAGTTTTTTGGGATTTTTCTTCGGGTTTCTCTTTTAGGTTTTGGGAACTCGTCTTTGTGCATTTTGTAATCTCTGTTTTTTTAGTGGAAGTTCTTGATCATCTTCACTCATAGATATAGGCAATCTTGCTAAACCACGTTGTGATTGTTTTTTTACTATCTGCTGCTTTTTCGTTTCGATTCACACTAATACAAATCTTGAATCCATTCCATTTTTTTCACTGTCTTTTTGTCGCAACATAATGGAATCTAAAAAAACAAGTAATTTATATTGGGTATTTTTCCTTTTTCTTTAGGTTCCTATTAGCTGGGCAATACTTGCTCGAAATTCAGTTAAAATTTGTTGCGTGGTAGATTACATAGCCATATGGAAGAATTTAAAGGATGAAAGGTTGTGAAAATGCCTTGCATTTAACTATAAAATGATTCTCACCTTTCTCGCATTCTCTCCTTAATTTATAGGTGCTCTTGTTATCTTATCATTTTTTGTTTTCCAAAGTAATTGGTCTTTGTACCATGTGTTTATAGCAAGAGAGCTTACCTTCTACATGATAGGCCGTGAACATTAGAAAATCAGCTTATTCCCTTCTTTGCATTCCTCTTACCGATAGCCTCTAGCATTTTAGAGGCAAAGTACAACTGTTTCGGCCTCACGAAGATCTTCATGTCCTATGTTTGTTGGAAAGGATCTCATAGGTCTTCTTAGGGAGAGATAATGACTCGCTTACAATCTTAATTTAATACAATTAAATTAAGGACAAAAACTAGCCCAAAGGGCTGTTAATCAATTTAGAGGGCATTTAATACAGTCATTAGAGAGGTCTTAATATTTGTTAAATTTGAAGTAAAGCAAACCGAGATTATAATAAATATGAGTTTGAGAGATTAGTATCTGTTTGATTGGCTTCTAGGTTCATTGTATGCAACAACACAATCTCCTTGAAAAAGGGAACGAGCTCTTCTTTCAATGCCAGGCTTAGTTTCCCTTCCGTTTTTCTACAACGAGAGACCAAACATGTGGATGAAGATCGTCATTGGGTGTGGAGAAAGATAAACTTCAATGTTGGAGATTGGCAACCAATTTTAAATTTATTGGGTATCTAAATCTACATGCCATTGACTCTAATTAATGTTAAGGAATTAGAACACCTTGGCTATGAGTCAGCTCGAGTGAGTCAGGACCCAATTCGCTTACGTTTGTTGTGTCTTTCATGACTCCTGTGAGTGGCATAGCCGAATGAATTGGTTCCTAGCTAGAGAACTGGTTCCTAAGCCGGTTCACTTTGGTTACATGAATTTGGCAGTTTTAAAGGATTAGCTTTTTAAAACCACAATTACATTTGGTAACTCGTAGATTCCTTAAAAATTCCGCATTATCAAAATATAAATCTATTTCACAAAAAGAGTCATTATTAAAATTTATTATTTTTATATTTTTTTTAGATGAGCTAGAAACACAGATTACGCAAGCTTATCCCTTATGAATCAGGTTTTGTTATAGGCTGCAAATTACGATTGTGATCAATCGGAATTTCTACCAAACAAAACCATCAGATACTTTGGACACTAGAATACATATGGAAACACCTAGCTCATCCTAGACATCGGGTACATGTTCCTTCTCAATCTGAATTGTATAATGCAGTGAGCCCTTGAAAAGACATCTTAGGTTAGAAAATAAAAAACAAAATAAAAAGAATTACTTCTTCTTCATCATATTATTATTATTATTATTATTATTATTCGTTTATTAATAAACTAAAAGAATCAGTTTGATCGAATGACTTCAACCATTTGCAAGTATACCTTTCTTCTAGTTATGCCCTTGTAATTACCAATTGATTGGGTACATGCAATCACATATGCTCACATTTGTTAGAAGAATCCTCTGCATGGCACTTACGTCATGGACACCTAAGAATGTGCACCACTGAATGGTGCAGGCACATGTTATGAGCCGAGCTAGCTTGGCTCAGCTTGCAGCTTGGCTCTTCATGAGCCAAGTCTGAGTCTCATTTTAAGTTTACTAAACCGAGCCTGAGCTTGGATTTGAGTTCCTTTTCTAAGTGAACCTAATTAACTGAGTCGCTCTAAACTAGATATATATATATATAACCCGAACTTGACAACTCAGGCTTGTCAGTGCCTGAGCCAAGCTTGAGCTTTGGCTTCATATGACGAGCCCAAGCTGATGAGCTTGGAAAACGCCAAGCCTGGCTCGCTTCATTGCTACTCCTAATTAAAAAGTACGGTACTCCTAGCACCACCAATATGTCCCACATAAAAATTTACAATTGATAAATACCAAAATAAAAAATATTGCCACCATTACAACTACTATTATAACCATTATCACAGTTTTACCAAAAAAAAAATTCATTATAACTGTGAACAACCGTCAATGTCCAGCATAATATTTGGTTATTATGCATATAGTTGTTGTGTGAAAGCCTAGATTTGGAGTTCATATGCAACAAAATAAAAGAAAGAAAACAGAAAAAAAACAACGATCACATAAGAATAAGAGATGATTTTCATGGTTTGACTTCAAGCCTATGTCCACGGGTGAAAACGGTGAGAGAAATTTTACTATGATTGAAACAGATCAATGAATAGAGCGTTGGCATGAAATCCAAGAAACCTTAAATATAAACCCTCAAAGCCCTATTCTCCACGTGTTGGGTCATACCCCATAAATGGGTCATATTGGATTTTTCTTTGGATCGTCATCCAAGTTACATCTTGGGTTGAATTTTAGACACTTACCCAACAAATCTTCACATTGGCTTGAATTCTACCAAGTTCCATAATACAAAAAACTCCAATTCCATCTTTTCCACACAACCTCAAAGGGTAACTCTCAAATACTAAAAACTCCAATAAAGTCCAAGCAATGTATGAACCTGAAAGCCGAAAGTGACTTGGTCATCTTGTTTGATGGATTATCTTTTGTGCCAACCTTAACAAAAATCTGGCCCTACGAGAAGATCTTATGAATAAAATAATATCTGACATCAATGTATTTGGTTCTCTCATGTCACATCTGATTTTTAATCAGATTTATTGCACTTTGACTATCACAATGCATAACAATCAAACCCTGCTTTAGACCCAACTCGTTAAGTAAGCCTTCAACCAAATAGCCGTCTTCACTGCTTTAGTTGTTGTCATATACTTAGCCTCAGTAGTAGACAACTTAAAGCAACTGTAGCTTGTAATGTTATTTTCCAATTCGCTGTGTAACTTACAAGAGTGAAGACAACCTATTATAGATCTCCTCTTATCATGATCATCTGTATAATCAAAATCCAAAAATCCAATTACACAACCATCAAGTCCACATGTTTTATCAAACATCAAACCAACATCCGTAATATCCTTTAAATACCAAAGTGCCTATTTTACTATTTGCTAATATGCCTTCTCTAGATGCTCCATATATCTATTTACTCACAACACTAACAACATATGACATGTTAGGACGAATGCAAACCATACCATACATGGGGCTCCAAACTATACTAGTATACACAACTTGAGACATGTACTTCTTTTTCTCCTAAGTATGTGGTGGTAAGTTTGTTAAAAGATCCATAAAAAAAAAAAAAAAAAAAAAAATTACTGAAAGTCTAAAGTGATTTGCCAATGGAGTGTCCATAGGTTTAGAATCCCACATACCAAAGGGCTCTAATACCTTTAAGAAATGATTCTTTTATAACAAACATTATTTTCCTACTTTTCATCCCTATGAATTTCCATGCCCAAAATCTTCTTTGCTACCCCCAAATCTTTTATTTCAAACTCATCACTAAGTTGAATCTTCAACCTATGGTCTTGGAAAACAATAAACATGTCATCAACTATACTAACAAGTATACAAAAGAATTATCTAAAAGTTGTCTAAAGTAAACACAACTATCACATTGACTTCTAGAAAAGTCATATGCAATCATGAAAATATTAGATTACTTATACCATTGTCTAGGCGATCATTTCTAATGATACATAAACTTTTTCAACAAACAAAAATAATCTTCTTTACCTAAGATGATGAACCTCTCTGGTTGATGCATGTGAATCTACTCCTCAAGCTCATCATGAAGAAACGTCATCTTAACATCAAGCTGCTTTAGTTCTACACAGTCAAACACAACCACCATAAATAGTAATTCGGGTATAAAACTATGCTTCATAACTAGTGAGAACACTTCATTGAAGTCTACAATCTCTTTCTGACCATAGCCCTTTGTAACCAAGCATGCCTTGTACTTTACATCAACACCTAGAGTTCCTTCTTTCTTCTTGTAAACTTATTTGCTACCAACAATCATATTTTTCATAGGCTGTTTTACTAACTCCTGAGTCTCATTCTTATGGAAAAACTCAATCTCATTATTCATAGCAACAATCCACTATGCAAACTCACTATTTGTTATATTTTCATGGTATGTAAAATACTTTTGACACTAAATAATTTCTACCATAAACAATGCATAAAAAGCCTTCTCTGTATAACTACTATATATCTAAAGTGGTCTCATCTCTCTCTTCTATCTCACAGTAGTAATACTAGATTATTGTTTCTCTTGCGCATTCTCCTCCTCACTAGGATATTGCTTCTCTTCCTCAATAGAGTGAACAGGAGTGTCATTTTTTTCCCTGAAATATCATACTCAAGCTTCACATACTCACTGACTCTATAATCTCTATCTTTGTCAACATTATCCTTTATTGGATTAAATATAACAAACTTATTAAAAGTCACATCTTTACTAATAAGAAACTTGGATGACTTGGGATTAGAACACTACAACCTATATCTTTTCACCCTAGATGCATAACCCAGAAAAATACACTTCTTAGCTCTAGGTTTGAGCTTACCTTCATTCACACAAGCATAAGCAGCACAACCAAAAACCCTTAAGGGATAATCATTTAGATGAATATCAGACCATACATCCTCAGGTGTCTTATACTCAATAATAATCGATGGAAACTTGTTCACCAAGTAGTAAGTTATAGAAATTACATCAGTCCAAAATTCATTACCCAACCTAGCATTAGAGAGTATGTAACAAGCTTTATCAAGAAGAGTCCTATTCATGCATCCAGCCACACCATTCTATTAGGGCGTGTGTTAAACTATGTGATGCCTCACAAGCCCCTCATTTTTACAGAATCTGTTGAACCTACCTGAACCAAACTCTAAGCCATTATGAATCCCCAATCTCTTGATCTTCTTCCCTATTTACTTCTCAATCATAACCTTTCATTGCTTGAAGTTGAGGAACACTTCATTCTTATGCTTTAAAGTAAACAACTAAGCCTTTCTTGAAATTTATCAATGAAAGTCAGGAGATCCCAAGAATCATACTTTGAAGCAACATAAGATGGGCCCCAAATATCAGAGTGGATGTAATCCACTATACTCTTGGTCATGTGAAAATTCTAATTAAACTTAACCCTGCACTACTTCTTAAAGACAAAATGCTCACAAAATTTCAACCTCTTTGTTTTCTGACCATAAATCAAACCCTATTTTCTCAACATTCATACCCCTCTCACTCATATGATCTAGCCTCATATGCCATAGGTGGGTAATGTTATCATTTGAATCAGTCGATGAAGAAACTGCAGTTGCACCTGTAACTATGCTTCATTGAAATATATAAAGATTACCATTCATTTATCCTCTCATTACTACTAAAACACCTTTTCTCACCCTCATGAGTCTACTTTAGTGGTACACCTATAAACATTGGAATCAAGAACACCCCAAAAATTGAAGTTCTTCTTTAATTCTGATACATACCGAACATTTATTAAGGTCCTAAGTATCTCATTATGCATTTTAATCTAAATTGTTTCAATCCTTATAATATTACAAAATATATTATTCTTCATCAAAACTGTATTGGTGTTCATCGCCTTCTAAGTTGTAAACCAATCTAGGTTTGGGGGTTTGTGATAGGAGCAACCTAAGTCAAGAATCCACTCTTCATCTATATATACATTACAATGATTCATTGACAAGACGTATTAAGAATCATTAGAAATTTCTTTTTCAATGTCAAAAACATCATTCTCCTTTTTCTCTTTAAGCTTTGGATAATCTCACCAAAAGTGGCATGGCTTATGATAATAATGAAACTTTCCCTTTTTTTTTATTTAGACTTTGATATAGAATGACATTTATCACTTGAATCCTGTTCTTTTACTTTTCTTCTTTCAAACAGACCTTCAGTCTAATTGGCATCCTGTTCTCCAAACACTTTCTTCCTCCACTCCCTAGAATGAAAGGACGCATTAACATCTTCTATAGAGATGGTATCATTTTCGTAGAATAAGGTAGTAACAAAATATTAATATGATATAGGTAAAGAGAGAAAACAACGATAGCTTGATCTTTATCATCAACCTTAATATAAATATTTTTCAAATCCATAATGATTTTATTGAATTCGTCAAGATGGATTTTTAGAGACATACCTTCTCTCATCCTTAATCTATAGAAGCACATTTGGAAATGCAACATGTTTATGAGAGACTTAGTCATGTACAGGCTCTCAAACTTGAGTCATAGCCTAGTACAAAAAACTTCATCTCCAACCTCTCACAACACCTCATCGATTAAGCATAATTAATGAATCGTATTGAGTGTCTTGATATTGAGACCCTCTCCATCATCTTTTGACATTGTTCCGAGAAGTTTTTTCTTCCCCACCAAAGCCTTGAATAATTCCCGTTGAACCAACAACACACGCATCTTAATGTGTTATAAACTAAAACTATTCTGTCAATTGAATTTCTCTATTTCATACTTTGCCGTCAAGCAAAAAACAACAATTACACAAGAACAAGAGACGATTTGTGTGGTTCAACTTAAAGCCTATGTCCACAGGAAAAAATGACAAAAAAGATTTCATTATGATCAAAACAAAGATTAAAATAAACAATGTGACAACACAAAACCCAAGAAACCCTAAATATAACCCTCCAAACCCTATTTTCTTCTGGTCAAGACAGACCCCATAAACGAGTCATATCGGGCTTTTCAATAGATTATCATCTGGTTTACATCTCGGATTTAATTCTAGATACCCAACAATATTGTTATTAGTATTTATTTTTACCTCAGTTGAAATATTTCAGCAAAGGGGATGGACCCACTATGTAAAATGCTTGGGACCCGAGTACGACACAAAAAATATCTAGTACCGTGTTCAAGACAAGATCACTCACATATTCATAATATATCATGAGGCATGAATCCACGTGCTTGAAGGCTTGGAAGTGAGAAGGAAAGGAGAGAGGGAAGTCTTAATTAAATAGGTCCAGGTTCCTGTAAAGAGACCAAAGTGAGGAATCTAAGACGTGGGCGTGCGGAAGATCCGGCGAGGCTTTTGCTGCTCTGCTCATTATCTTCTCCTCTTCAAAGTTCAAACCCTTTAATTTTTGCCAGCTAACAATCCCCAAAAACCAATATATATATATATATATATATATATATATATTTCTTGCAAGTTCATTACATCTATACTTAATACGCGTTTCTTCTTTCCATAGCCCATACTTAACTACCCTCTCAGACAAGATTTTATTGGTCCTTGGTAGAAAATTAAACCCACTCATCACCATATTTATTTAAGCTAGTGTACAAGTTCATCTCTTCAAGAAAGCCCTCTTAAGAAATTCTCTTCTCACTATCTTGTACCTGCCAAATTTCCTGTCCTTTGGCTTGGCTTTGTAGGTCCACCTCCATCTCCAATTCTAGTTTTTCCTTTGATGGCACTTGCGAAAGACCGGGTTCAAGCTTGTTCCTTCTATGGGAACGTGTATGGAGGGCCTTCTGTCCAAGTTCCGGATCCTTCTCTAGGCTTTTTGAACCATCACAAGGCAGCAATGCTTGAAGAGGTGGAGAGCTCAGAGAACACTAGTGGAAGCGACTCTGTCAAGAATTTTTCCATTAGCCGTCTTCCTTCTCTTTCTGGTCCTAGCAATGGAAACAGCACAGGATTTGTCTTTGGAGCCACGAATTCTCCACCAGAGGAAGTTCTATCTATTATCAACTTCAAGACTGGTTATGATCATTTGGTTTGTCCCAGCGAGTCTTTTCTTAGCTTTGAACAAGGGGAACTGGTTTCTCAAAATGACTACTCAATATGGGCAGATGCTATGGACAAAAATAACCACTGGAATGGAGTTAATCCAAAGTGCGTCACTGATTCTCGTTTGTCCGAGGACCTTAATTGTTTCGAGGTGGCCAGTGGTTATGGCTTGATGGACACCACTGCCAAGGATAACCAACATCGGGAGGAGCGGTTCGGGTGGTTATGCAAGGGAGCTGTTGATGTCATTGAAGGTGTTCAGCAGTCTGAAGGACCAGAAGCGTGCTCCCAAAAGCGTCCTTACATGGTATTTTTTTTCCCAAGGATATTAACATTTTGATATTTTATAGAGCAGAAAGTAGATTTATCTGAAATAAATGTAATGATCAGACCCCTCTGCCTGACCCCATGGTCTCTCCTGAAAACGCGTTGTTGCCTTTGAAAGTTTAGATTCTTTCCTCTTGCTAAGAGATGTTGACTCGTTACAATTAATGAAATTGCAAAATTTTGATAAAATTGTTGTATTTCTTTAGAGAGAAAGAGAGAATCATTCAGGACTTGGGTTCTCTTAATTGTTTAAATTCTTCATTCATGTCTGTCACCTTTTTCTCTGTTCTGTGCAAAGTTGTAATTCTTTTTTTCCCTTAGACAGACATACTGAGGACATTATTGTTGTTGCAGGGTGATAACATGCAAGCTCTGAAGAAGCATTGCACTGGTGCACCTAGGAAGGCGAACAAGGCTAATTCAACTCCATCCAATGACCCACAAAGTATTGCGGCCAAGGTCTGCTTCCTTACAAAATCAATCTAATTTCATTATTTATAAAGCTTGATTCCATGTCATGGAGATAGAATTTAACAAAGGGACAATTGTGTTTCAGAATCGAAGAGAGCGAATCAGTGAACGGTTGAAGGTATTGCAGGATCTCGTACCCAATGGCACAAAGGTGGGCTTTCTAGTTACTTATTTGCTTAGATTTTATGCTTCATGAAAACCCTGGATTTCAAATTCTGTCTTTTTGACTTAATGGTTATCATTATCAAAATAACAGTGTTTGTTTCTTCTAATTCCTGTTTATGCAGGTTGATTTGGTAACCATGTTAGAGAAAGCCATCAGCTATGTCAAGTTTCTTCAATTGCAAGTGAAGGTCATTAATCAACTCAGTGTCATTTCCAAAGATCTTGAATTTGAAGGGGCTATATAACTAATGTACAAGAATGTTTCTTGGTGCAGGTGTTGGCGACCGACGAGTTCTGGCCGGTTCAAGGAGGAAAAGCTCCCGAGGTTGCTCAAGTGAAAGAAGCCATTGATGCCATCCTCTCATCCAACAGGGACCGTAATTCAAGACCCATGTGAAGATAACCCAAGAAAGAAGACAAGAATTCAAATAAAAAATAAAAGAAAACCAAGGGGTAGATCATAACGACCAATCTCACTGACAAAAAAAGTTTTGCTTTAGTCGTAATGGATTTTATTCTTTATTTTGTGTTCAGTTCTTCTAATTCTGAAGCTCATGTTACTCTGTAGTGGTGTTCTTACCTTTGAGATCTAATGAGAAGTGAGGATGCAACCTCGTCAAAGTTTCATTACTGAGGATCTTTCTTAATTCATTTTCTTGCCTATTGATTTTGTTCGTTTTGGAGATGATGGACAAAAGAAGGTCGTAGATGTATGTAGCTCTTGACATTCCTACCCTTGTGTGGGTTTGCTTTTTATTCGTCTTTAATCTGTAAGATGTAGCTCGGTTCAATTATCCTCAATGGACCTTAGTCTTAATTACAAAAACCTATTCAATCAACTCTTTGATCCATATATATCAACAGTGTGTAATTATAGATAATCTCCTTGAGTAGCAATTAACTTTGGCTAAAAGAAAACATTGTTAGTGTAATTTTATACATAGCAAACACCCTAGCTACCTCAGTTGTAATAGGCCTGAGGGACTTATAAAGCATGTTTACCTTGCGTAGCAAGCACCTTAATCTAATTTATTTTGATCTGCATCAGCAACCTTCAAGGTGGCCCTTTTAACAGTTTTGTAATTTCTTGGGTGGCTGCATAGGGAGCAAATGTTGTGTCCAGGATTTTTGTATGTCGAACTGTGTTTTTTACCACAGTTGAGATGTAATATTTTTTGAATTTGGCGCCTCTTTGAAATAGGAAGCAAATGTTCATTTAACACTTTTTTTTTTAATTATATACACCATTTTTATGGGCAACTATTTTTTTTTTTTTTCCATTTGAAAACTGCTTTTTCAGTATTAACCCTATGATCCTAGCCTTTGTGTGTAGGATACGGCATGACATACAAAATCGTGGACAGAACATTTGTTCCCAGCTGTACAGTAGGCAAAACTATCGTTGTTGTTGTTGGTGGTAGTTTTGATGATGATGATAATATTAATGGTTGTAATTTACAACCTGAATAATACCCATCTGACCCCAACCATCCATTACGAACTCCTCCTAAACTCAGTCAGATTGATTGCATCAGAACTGATATAGTTCTTACATGATGGTTATAGGGGTTGACCCGATCTGGTTACAGATGTGTCTCCTTGCTTGTATGTTGCTTGCTGCTGAGTTCAATGCTTGTACGGTTCTGTGATTTTGTCCACGACGGCCTTAGTTCCGTGTGGTTAAGTGGTTATCTAAGAAGTACGAATACTTCAAAAACCTCGGTGTGTCCGTATCAGACATATATTGGACTCAGACACTCTTGAAATATTTTTACATGGGTGTCCCTATAGCAAGTCAAAGAATAAAAAAAAAAAATTGGGATACATCGTGGAGACGGCTAGGACACATTAGGATATTTTCAAGACACAGTAATTAGAGAGTTTTTGGTAAAATGACTATAAAATTGGGTTAACTAAAGAAATATCAAAAATAAATAAATTATTAATAAATACGGTTAATAATGAAATAAAAAGAGAAAAAGAGAATTGTTGGATTGCAAAACCAACGATCCTAACCCTGTGATAAGAGAGAAGAAGAAAGTAAGAGAAAAATTGAAAGAAGGAAGAAAAGAAAAAGAAGAAAAAAAAGAAAAAGAAGAAGAAGAAGAAGGGATGAAGAGGAAATGAGTCATATGCTTTTAGTTTTCAGGTAAATTAGAGCTTTTTTTTTTTATTATCTAATCTTAGATTGATCAGCTCTCTTTTCTTCTTTATCTTTTTTCTTTTATTACTACAGTCTTTGATTGGGGAATGAATTTTTTTTTTGGATTTTTGTTGTTCACTCCTTAATTTTTTTTTTAGGTTCTATCAAACAACCACACAACCATCTAACAGAAAGTTGGTTGAGAACGATCATCTACTACTAATTGATTTATACTCTGTTATTTATTATTTATTTTTTAAACATAAAATCTAATTTAAAATATTAATTCATTAATTATTGTATTCATATTGTATCGTATCCTATTTTTTCAAGAATTTCCATGTCACCATATCATATTGTACCCATGTCTTGTGTCAGTGTCTGTGCTTCTTAAGTAGCCATCATACACTGTGCATGCCACGTTGTAAAAATGGGCGGGAGTTTTAAAATAGTACCCTTTTTTATCACGTACGCTGCATGTGCTGAATATGGCTGCCACTTTACCACACACTTTAACTGCAGAGGATCCTTTGTCTATCACGACAGATAGGATAGCAGAAACATTGGCGAGGTCTCAGCTGAAGAAATTAAATATGGTAGAAGCTTCGGTCCATTGTCCCAACTTGAGTGGTTTTTTTTTTTGTTTGTAATGAAAAGTCCCAACTTGAGTTCTCTCTCTCTGAAGAGAAATTGATCCACTGGCTCGTGTGACCTTAATTAAGGATCACATGGCGAGTCACATGCCCAATCCCGCATGGAGCGGACTACATTCCCAAAGACAATTAAGCAAGAAACAAAAATAAATGAAGTCACCGAATGTCATAAATAACAACTTGACTGGCCTTGCTTGGATGGTCTTCGAGATTCCCGTGGCATGAACCCTGAACGCCATCGAACGGCTTAAACCTAAGGACCCAGCACTAAGGAGAATGGCGTCATAGCTCTATTGAGAATTTCCAGCTTTGCCTCCTTTAATATGTGGGTTTTGTGTGTTCTTATTCTTAATTTTAGTCTTTCAGTCATTTGTTTATTTGTGTTGTTTTATTCGCTTTGAGCCTTGATTTCAGTTGTCTTCATGTATACGTTTGCGGCCCTTGTGGAAGTCCATGCAGGCAATACTCAATAGCAATAATTGGACAATTATGTAATCCGAAGCATTCAAATTCTCATGTTTCCCATATGAGGTAAGCAACATTAGTTTAAGTGCAATCATTGAAGCCTTGGGTTTCTTAAAAATCTTTTAAAAATATGTGATCTAGTGCAAGCCTAGAGTATTGGACTTAACTGCGAGACTTTACCCTAATCACTCAAATTGTTTAGACTTTGATTTGTTATCTATCGCAGTGGAATAGCAAGGAGAAGAACACGTCGTCGCTTTTGTTTGGGAAAAATCCTAAATTTCACAAAGAAAAGAAACTCGTTCTAAAACTTTTATTAATGAAAAACTGAATTGCTTTGAAGGCTACAATGCTTTAAATAGAGAAAAGAAACCCTAATTCGTGTTAGGCACGAAATTA
>JAOXJP010058545.1:852-15746 GCA_025762735.1 Platanus orientalis | reverse complement strand
GTTTTCCCTTAAAAAATCGTCTACATTTGGATCCCCCCCCCCCTTAATTTCTTCACCTACTCCAGTGGTGTATCTGCAAGTGAGTTTTTTTTTTTTTTTTAATTTCAAAAAATCTTGTCGAATATCCGAATTTGCATCCGATATTGGATGGAGTCGAATGTGAATTCGTTTCTCAAACATCCGTTGAATATCATATGCGAATTCGGATGCCTATGTTTCCTAAACGAATCGAATGCGGATGCGTCAACATTCGCTTCGAATTCGCTCCGTTTACAGCCCTAGTTTCTGGTAATAATGCCAAAATGGGGGGAAAATACATGGATCATGAAGTTGGAGAAAAAACATCCCAGCATCTTAAGCTTAGTGAAGAGAGATTTCAACCAGCTGTCAGGTATTTAAATGGTTACCATCAAAAACAGGAAAAAAAAAAAAAAAAAGATATTTAGATGAATATTTAAAATTTATGAATCAAAAGTGAAACTTAAAAGAACCTGATGAGTTAGATAAATATTGTACTTACAAAGAGAGAATCAGAGCACTTTAACTCATCAGAATGGTCAATGACCCACAAGATGTGTTAATTTCATCCATAGAGAACATGTATGGCCTTACAGGACCAAGAGATATTCCTATGATTGGAAGGAAAAGAATTTAAGTGGAACTCTAAGAGAAAACTCAAAGCAAATAAATTATTACATTAGTACAAAGGGGAGTTTTGGCTATTGGAAGATAAATAAATTATGAAATATTCCTACTCTCTAGTGGCTACCTCTATATCAATGAGAACTTTGGTACATATGGTTGTATAACACGACTTAGAACTTCTCCTAATTAGATATGGGAATGAATAATACCACTAAAAACATAATGTTCACGGGACGGAGGATGATAACTCTTGTAACCCTTCTGGTTGGATGCTTAACCCAAGAAAACACATTTTAAGGATTTGGGATCTAACTTAGAACAGTTAGACTTGGGGATATGCACAACCAAAAACCTTGGGGGAATGAAAAAATGAAGAGTATTGAACAAAACCTCCAATGGAGATTTCAAGTTTAAGAACACAAGTGGGAAAACAATTAATAAGATAAGTGGCTGTTTGAAGGGCATCATACCAGAAAACCTCAAGGACCTTCATCTAAAGCAAAGATGCAAGAATGACCTCCAGGAGATGGTCATTCTTGCATTCAGCTATGCCATTCTGCTCTGAGAAGTGGTCTAATGTACAATGTCATGAGCAATGAGATAGGATGAAAAACATGAGAAATAATTGTCTAACCAAAGAATTCTGAATTTGGTGTCGAACTGTGTCTCAACCATTTTATGAAAAGTTTGAAAGAGAAAATACCTCACTTTTTATTTCAATAGATAGATCCCTATCGCCCTAAAAATGTCAATAACAAATGTCACAAACAGCTAAAACCAAACAAAGAAATGGATGGAGCAAGTCCCCATGCATCAAAATGAACAAGACTAAATGAAAGAGTACTTCTAATAGTGAAATTAATATATATCAACACCCCCAAGAGGAACATTATTCTCTCCTGGAAACACTTGGAGAACCAGGTGCCAATCCACAATTCGTGCACACATGCAATACCACATCAGGAAGAACACTTCTACTTTCACAGGGATTCAAACTAGTGACCTAGCCTGGCTCTAATACCAAGTTGCAATATATAGATATGTTGCTATGTTGAAGAAATATGAAAAGGAATAGAGAAGAGAGGGAAAGAAGAATGGAAGAAAAGGTCACATACGTATGAAGGGATTAAGCTCTCTCATATACGTATGACCAAAACAATTTATTACTAGAATAAGAGAGAATAAAAGGGGACGAGAAATCCCCGAAACACAACAAACAAGAAAAAACAAAACCGAACCGCCGACCCCAAAAGGGCCACCAAACCAAACCCCATATGTACATATGAACCCCAACATTAGGCAAGCCATCATAGTCTTTACATCTTCTAGCCCTGAAAACAATCAAATCCTTAACTCTCCTATATACTTGCCAAGCAGGCTCCACTTGGCCCTTGAAGACCCTACTATTTATTTCCTTCCAAAGTGCTTAACAAACCGCTGCAGGCACTAGCCTCTAGACTTTGTTCCTGAAAACACTAAAAGCCGAGGAGCATCATCCTTCAAGGAGGCCAATGAGGTCCGAAGGAGCTATAAAAGTAATCCCAAAATCCCTAGTCAACCCGCACCAAACCTCCCAAGAAAAAGGGCAATGGATAAGAATATGGGAGATCGATTCCCCATCACACTTACACAAGAAGCAAACACTAGGCAAGTAAAGGCCTTTCTTCCATAAGGCATCCATAGTAGAGATCTTTTCCAAGGTAGCTGCCCACATAAAAAAACTAGACCCTAAGAGGTCTCCCATTATACCAAACAGCGTTCCAAGGGTCCTCCACCTCCCCATGGTTGGACAAGTACCCATAGCAAGATTTTACCGAGAATTGGGCCCCCGTTCTAAACCTCCAAACCTGATGGTCTTCATGATCCACTCCTATATGGCACCTTTGCAAATGAGCCAAAAGCTAAGTCACCCTCAGTATCTCTCAGTCAAACAAATCCCGTCTAAAGGCCGAAGACCAAAAAATCATGTTCCCCTGCAATGAGAAGTTAGATGCCATCACCACCGTAGGATCCGCTGCCAACCCAAATACATTAGGGAAATCCTGCTTGAGGGGCCGCTCCCCACACCACAAGTCTTCCCGAAACTTAACCCAATTCTCATTTTCCACTTTGAAAGCCAAGCCCCCTTTAAAAACTTGCCAAAACTGCACAATTCCCTTCATGGACTGCGGTCAAGGGCCCCCAATACAACATAATATCCCATCCATCCACCAGACCATACTTAGCTACCACCACCTGCTTCCATAAACTACCAAACTCTTGATCAAAACGCCATAACCATTTACATAGAAAAGCTTTATTCATGTCCCCCAAATTGCATAAACCTGCTCCCCCTTTCTCCATAGGAGAACACACCCTATTCCACACCACCAAATGCATGCCTTTGTCAGCCTCCCCCCCTTTCCACAAGAAATCCCTCTGCAACTTCTCCATGACTTTGCACACAAAACCAGGCAAAACCAGCATTGATAGAAAGTGAATAGGAATGTTTGCAAAAGTCACCTTCATCAGGGTTAGACAACCCCCTTTCAATAAGTAGCGAGTCTTCCAACCATTAAGACGCTTCTTCATCCTGTCAATCACTAGATGTCACACCTCCTTATGCTTGTACGTAGATCCGAGAGGAAGACCTAAATAGGAGGATAGTAGATAGCCCCATCTATACTCCAAATCTGCCACAAGCATATCAAAATCCGGCACCTCCACCACTACAATCAAAGAGCTCTTGCCCAAATTTAAATGCAACCCATACACAACCTTAAAGCACCTACAAACACACCTGAGCAACCTTATCTAATGCTGGGAATTGTTGCAAAATATCATAGTATCATCTGCAAATTGTAATTGGGAAACCACCAACTCCCCCCCACCCAACAGAAAAACCTTTGAACATGCCCACCTTCGCAGCTCACCTAATTATACTCCCCAGCACACCCGCTACCATCAAAAATAAAAGAGGAGACAGTGGATCCCCCTTACAAAGACCCCTACTACAGCCAAAATGACCCTTAGGCACCCCATTGATCAAAACTGAAAAAGGAAGCCAAACTCAAGCATTTCCAAATCTATTCCCGCCACTTTACCCCAAACCCACAACGCCTCATTACATAAAAAAGAAAATCCCAATTCTTGAGATCTAACTTGCAAATTACCCTGGCCTACCTTCTTAAATGTGGGCATTAATGCATTCAATTGCACATAAAACCCCATTTACCATAAATCTCCCTTGAAGAAAAGCGCGTTGCTCCCTAGAAACAATACCTGGAAGAACTTCCTTGAGACACATGGCCAGACATTTAGAGATGATCTTGTAAGTGTTACCCACCAAACTCACCGGTTTAAAATCAAACAACTGCTTAGCCCCCTCCTTTTTCAGGATTAGAGCTATGTAAGAAGCATTACTCCCCTTATCCAAGAAGCATTTATCATAGAAATCATGAATAAACAACATCAAATCAGCCCTTATCACCTCCCAACAGGATTTGTAAAATGCAAGAGTGAATCCATCAGGTCCAAGAGCTTTGTCACCATCAAGCATCCACACCACCTTCTTAACTTCCTCCTCAATAAACGGTCTTTCTACCGATTTGGCTTGACCATCCTCCAACTGCGGCAAGTGCAAGCCATCAACTTTCGGTCTCACTGGCCTAACTTCTTTAAATAACATGCTGAATAATCCTCCACATGTGCCTTTATCACCTCCGCATCCTCCACCTTTGTCCCTCCAATCTAGAGACAATGAATACCATTAATAGCCCTATGCACCGACGCCAATTTATGGAAAAATTTTGTATTGTGATCACCTTCTTTCAACCACTGCACCCTAGATTTTTTGCACTACATCACTTCATGTCAAGGGCCCTGTCAAATTCCATATGAACCTCCTTTCTAGCGATCATCTCTTCCTCCTTAAGACCCTCTACCTCCTCTTTCCCATCCCATCTCTGGATCTCCTCTAAACATCTTAGTTTTCTCTATTCAATCTCCCCAAACACCACCTTGTTCCAAGTCCTCAATCTATCCCAAAGACTTTTTAATTTTAACTGAAATCTCTGGCCCAGGGGCCCGTGTACATCCATACTCTCCGACCAACCCCCAACCAAATCAACAAAACTAGGATGTAAGAGCCATATGTTCTAAAATTTAAATGGATAAGGCCCTGATCTAGCAATAACTTCCCTGCCTTTTAACAAGATAGGCATATGATCTAACCCTGGTCTTGGCAAAGCAAACATTGACACCGATGAGAAGAAATCATCCCACTTAACTGATATCAAGAACCTATCCAATTCACTCAATAAAGGATGCTCCTGGAAATTTGACTAGGAGTACTTGCCCCCACAATTAGCAGGTTTACAAGGTCATTCCTATCCATGAACTCACAGAAAATCTCCATACCCTTAGTCCTTCTAACAGCACCCCTCATTTCCTCTAAATATAAAATCTCGTTGAAATCCCCTCCAACGCACCAGGGTAGCTCCCTTCTATTTCTAATCCTCTACAGCTCGTTAATAAAAACTTCCAAAAGGTCACTCCCCATCGCCCCATAAACCCCAGTTATCACCTACTTTTGATTATCTCCTTTCAACACCGCCATAATTGAAACAGAAAAAACATCCACCCACGTATCCTCGCAAACCACCCTGTCCAAATCCTAAATCAGCAAGATCCCCTCAGCCGCACCCCTGGATGGCAACACACACCAACTCAAGTTGGAAAATTGACAAATACTATTCACGGTGTCCCTGCCAATAATCTCCATTTTTGTCTCCTGTAATATCACAATCTCAGGGTTGTTTGACAACCTTTTCTCTAACCAAACGTCTCCTGTCATGACTGTCTAATCCCCTCACATTTCAAAACATGATGTTGCACTTCATCGATCACAAGCACAATGCCCTCTAGTTTTCCTCCCTGAACCCTCCCTAACCATCACCCATTTTATCATATGACAATCCCTAGCTAAGGTTTCTCACCTCCCTAGGAGTCTTACCCTTCATACAAATACCCTTTGCGATCCAACCCCTTGGTATTGATGACCTTCTTTTCCAACTCTGCAAACAACTCACAGGCCATATGTTTTAGCCCCTCGAACGATAAACCCAAAACACCACTAACATGGTCGATTGTGTTCAAAACCCAGTCAGACACAACCGAGATGGGTTCCTCAGCCACTTCTTGTTCATTCCAAGGCACAAGAGCAAAATGGCCTTCATGAGCCAATTTCATATTTTCCCCAATTGTACTGATAAAACCCTCATTCGTGATTTCACCATCCACGCCAATTGATTCCCTCCCAAACACACCCCCAGCAACCCCGTTTGTCATATCATCTATTGCCTCGACTACTGCCAACGACCAATCCCTCCCAAGCACACACCCAATGCTACAATTGAGCCCAAAATTCCTGGGCAGCATATGATGACCAGTCAACCCTGCCAACCCCTACTAACAAGAGCCAGAAGATTGCCTTTGAAAAACTAGCTCCCAACCTGGATTCTCCTGCTAAAACACCTAATCTAAGTTGTTTCGGCATCCGGATCTAACCCATTGCACCAACTGTGAAACTGGAATCAAAGCAACCTCAACAACTCCATCATAATTGCCAAACGGAAGAGGATTCGACCCAATAGCTAGCATAAACTCAATTCCCCCATCACAGTTACTACCAAGATATGTAGATGGTAGCATCCCGCTCGTCTCCTCATCGCAGGAGACCACCGTCACAACTGGATCGAGAACACCGTCACTGATCCCTTCAGAAATACACTGTGAGTCACCACCATCCCTTTCAACCCCCCCCCCAACGTCCCATATTTCCCCTTATACCGCCCTAAATCACAAGCAAGGGCCCTTCCTTCACGCGAATTGCCATTTACGTCCTTCATATTTTGAAAAATCCCAAGCAACCCATCCTTAATTCCCAACGGACCCTCGTGATTCGTAAAATTACTCCGAACTCCCCCCGCCATTTCCACATTAGCCATTATGTCCTCCCAATTATTCAAATTGCTCACAAACCCCTCATAAATTGAACTTTGCCCCTCATAGTTAACCAAACCACTCTGCCCCCCCCCCCCCTTCAGCCCTCAAATCAATAGGAAAAGACGATACAACCCTCTCATTCACCTCCCCATCTTGCCATACATCTTGAAATAAAGCCCCAATCACCCTCCATGTAGGAGTAACTTCCTATCATATGCCCTTATCTTTTCCACTCCTCCCACCCCCTTGACAGACCACCTCTTCGCTAGGGATAGAGATCGACGGAATCTCAAACAAAACTGCCTCCACCAAATCCATACCTGAATGTTGTAGGCCATGATCTAATTTGTCACCTTCCTCCTAGGAATTTTGAATTTTAAAATAGGCAATACGACCTCCGGCCTCCAACGATGTCATCTCCGTCTTCAATAGCAATATTTCCAATTTAAACTCCTTTCCTCTGTCAAATAATGAGATTGTGCGGGGAACTTTCTCCAGAGGACCACCCGGAATCAACATCCAAGCCGCCTCAAAGGAATCCTTTTTTATGGATGTTTCCTCTACCCTGATGAAACCTCCACACAGACCACCGATAACCCTAAAAAAATCCATCGACCAGAGATGAAAAGAAAGACCTCGGATACAAATCCTCTTGTTATGCAATTTCGACGTCAAATTGCAAGATCTCTAGATTCCATTTCTTAATTTCAACCCAGTGACTACCCCTTAATTGCCCTGTTTCAAGTTTGTCAATAACATTGTTGCCTCTATAGATTCCAGGAAGATCACAAACCTACAAATGTCAAGAACACGCCATTGCAATATGCTATTCAAATGCCAAAATATGACCCAACCGAGTACACACCTCCTCCCAAGTCCCAACTACACCAACCCATCTTCATAGAACATACCACTGCTCTCTCCCAGTCTCCCAAATTAGTGTTTGTCCCATCCATTGCTATTATCTCATCCCCAATCAATGGAGTTGCTAGCACCAACTCCCTCAGAGCAAGGAAATCAATTCTTCCCGTCTAGTTAACTGGTGTCAAAGCCTTCCCTCTGGTGGTCAACCAACTTAGCCACCTCCAGCAGAGCCAAGCGAAAATTTCTCCAACCAGAATGCCCAAACCCAGCAGGCACCACAATGAATTTTTCCTTCCCGCAGTCATCCAAGAAAGCAACTGTGACATATTCACCCCGAGAGTTTTCTCGACGTCAGAACAAGACAACCAAGGGACCCTCCTTTGAGCGAATGACGCAAACCTTCTGATCTAATGTCAATGCTTCCTGAAAACATTTGCACAGCCAACCAACATTACTCTCCTGAATCGAAATTCAAGCCTGATAGCCTGCATTACTTTCCATAACTCGAATCAACTTCTCCTTCCCCTGCCCAGCAAGCTTCAATATCAAAAGTCTTGGCCTCAACCTAGAAAATCTTCTTCTTCATCATATTTTCTGGAGTTGTAGAAATACCAAATATGCCCTAGGATATACACAAATATTGTATATATCCTTACACCACACATGATTACCCAAAGTATCCTCATCTTATGTTCTACATATTTCCTACAAAGCCAACTCAAGTGTAGAGGGGAACATAAGCTATAACATGTTAAATTTTTGACTTAAATGATGCACATTTAGATTAAAAAAAAATACTTTTCAAATTATGTAAAATTTGAATTATATGTAGCATTATGAAAAATCACTTCTTATGTAACAATTAGGAGTTAATGACGCAAAAGTGACATATGCCGCTTGTAGGGAAGGAGATGATGGTCATGAGCCATCCCATACATGACTATTTTATATTCCATATATGAAATTAATGTTATACGTAATGGACTTGTTGTGTGGATATTTCTTTTTCATTTCCTAACTCTATATGGATGTAAAGCTTTATTATGTAGTGTTTTCAATCATTTTCCAACCCTTAGTGTTCTAGATATGCATGTCAACATATGTCATAAGGGTATCCATTTCCAACAATCATCATAGATGATTGTCTTCCGTTTATAATGATTCCTATGCGTGTAGATTCTTAATTTGAAATTTGGTAAGGTTTCCTCCATATTTCCATCGTTTCTATAATTTTCTCCAATATTTCTATGGAAGTTATAGGTATGTAGTTTGAATTAAAAAATTTCCTTAGTATAGATGTTTCTTTATCATTTCCCAATTCTTGGTGTTCCAGACAAGCGTGATAAGTATGTCATAAAAGTATCGGTTTCCAAAAACCATCATAGATGATTGTTTTGCTTATGTAATGATTCATAGGTGAATATTGGTACTTATTCTATCATTTCCTAAAGTTTCATCCAAAGCTTATATAATGTTTTCATAGTTTCCATGAAGCGTTTCCATTTCCATGGGGACCGAAAGCAAAATTTCAAACCTTGGCTTGTGAACAATAACTCAAAATGAAAAAGAGAGAAGAATACTAGTCAAGTCACACCATTGTTGAGAGTAGGAGTCACACCTACCTCAATTTGATGGAGACATACCTTCTAGAGTTTTCTTGGAATCATGCAAAAAATGAAGAAGAAGAAGAAGCAAACATATGCTTCAACAAAAGTCTTTTATTTCAAAAAAAAAAAAAAAAAAGTCTTTTATTCATTTTAGTATAATTCTGTAGTACAATGCTGTTATATAGACCTTTGAACCAACTTCAACCTTGGAAAAATTTACTGCGATTATTGATGCAGGATAACCTAGTGAAAGACTGTTAACCTGCAGGTTTATGCCCAAAAGAGACTCAGGATAACAAGGCTGAAATGGCAAGTATTTAGGTCTCAAAAGGTCTGATTTCTAGGGGAAAACAATCTTAAATCAGCAGAGTTTAGGAGTTAACTAGGGCATGGTCACAGGGATTAATAGGACTAAAACTGGGACTGAAATAAAGGTATAAAAGAGGGCTGATTTGAAGCTATCAGCAGGGTATAACAGGGCAGTAATTAATGTCTGATATAAAGGCTGAATGACAGGGAATAAGATGATTCACGAGATGGTTTAAATTGGGGAAATAAACAGGCTGAAACCACGGCTGGAATCTAGGGATAACAGTGGGTACTACTATGAACAAATCTGCTGGGATTTCAGTGTTGTAACAATCACGAAGGACTGGGGATTTGACTGCTACCACAAGTGATACTGCAATGGTGTTTGAAATATCAGATTTCAGAATAAAGAGAAACTTAGAGATGATGGGCTGCCAGGTGTATGGGAGGGGTTTTCTAGAGTTTAATGATGGTAATAACAGGGGACTGCAGGGAAAGGATGGTTTACAGGTTTTGGGACTTCAAGAACACTTTCAACAATGTTTCTTGATGGACTTTCAGGGTTTCTTGGTTGAATGACATTTGGTCTTTAATGGGAAATCTGGTTTACAGGTTGTAGGTCCAAGAAACCAAAATCAAGATTGGTTCTTGAGATGATTTCTGCAGAAAGTAAAACAGCAAGTAAAGATTAAGAGAATAAAGAGAAAATAAGAAAGAGAGAAGAAGAAATAATTCCTGGCTCTTTGAGAGGAAAACCCTACCACTCAAGTCCAACTCTAGGAAACCCACCTAGAGATTCCATGGAAAACCCTACCATGGTCAACCAATTTGGAGGTTGAAGAAGGAGAAAGCCACCAGCTGTGCTGATGCGGCAGCATTATGGTGGCTTGAGAAGAATTATCTAATGTGGAAGCCAAGACCTAGAATTCCAAGGAAGAATGAAAAGGCAGTTTGCTGTCCTCATGTTTAATCCTTGTTTTTTCTTTATTTTCTTTATGTTTTAAAGGGTTAATTTCATGTAATAAAACCATAAGAGGGAGTTAAGTGCAATTTAGGAGAGTTTTAGAAGTGATTGCATGTTTTTTTTATATAAGTTTTAGGGGTATTTTAGTGTTGGTCGTATAGCCATTAATTAGGGGTATTTTGGTCCAAAATTGTCTAACGGCTTATAAAAGCCTCTTATGTCTTTCTTGTACAGGCAGTTTGGATTTTGAATAAAATTTTGAAATGGTTTTGAACCCCACAGCTGGACTGGTATCTCCCCTACCTCTCACGATCAAAGGTGAGTATTCCCTCTTTATTCTCTCTCATATCTCTCTTTAATTTCATTCTCATATCTCTCTCTTTTATTTCATTCTTCTTCTCTCCACATGTCCCTTCTTCTCTCTTTTTTATTTTTCTTTGATCTTGCTGATTTTTCTGATTTCTTAGTCTTTTACATCCTCTTTCTCTTTTTTCATCATTCCTTTATAACACTACACTCTTTTCTACATCATTTTCTTCATTCTTTTCTTCTTTTTTCTTGAAATCCTTGTGCAGAAAATTTTCCAACAACCTATCTTCTTCGATTACTATCATCCTTTTCACCCGAAACCTAATTCCTTCTAAAGCTAAGCCCTCCATAATCATCTAAACCCATTTACACAACTCTCCCTAATTCCCCAACCCTAAAACTCATCCATTTACACAAATTTCCCTTTTCTTGAACTATCCCCAGATTTTCATAAACCCTAAACCCAAGAAACCCACCCCTTTAGCCATACCATCCTATGACCCTTTTTTTCTAAAGTTTACTTCATAAACTTATTTCCCCACATAAAATAAAGGGGGCAGCTGGATGTCCCCTTGTGTTCTCTCAATTTTTGGGTTCCAATTTTAAAATCTTTCAATTTGGAGATTTTCGAATTTCTCTTCAAATTCTGTCCTTTTTTCTTCAATTTCTTTTAATTATTTAATATTTTTTGAGTATTAAATCAATTTTGATTAGTTTTCCTTATTTCTAGCATGTTTCTTGAAAATATTTGAATTCTTGAACTGTTTTCTTTAAATTTCAGCATGCATACTTTTCAAGATCTATCTTTATTGAATATAAATTAATTTTAAGCTTTACTAATCATTTAATTAGTGTAGGAACTTAATCCCATTGGGATCCTACATCATGTGGGTTTCAGAAAATTATATCAGTATTCAATATATCATTAAAAAAAAAACATAAAGAATATGGGTCTTTTATAGCCCACGATCTACCCTAACCCAATCCTACTACAACTTTGATTCTAAAGACTCCCTTAGACTCTTTAATTACAAAAGAAGACTTTCTAATTACCTTCTTTAACATAAAACTCCCCAAATTAATGTTGCTGGAAATTAAACTAACAAGTACTCCTAATGACAATAGGACTCTTCAATATAATCCAAACATAAAAGATAAAGTAATGGATAATCTAACAGATAATCCTACATAAAATCTAATAAAATACTAATTATATCAGCTCCAAGATGCTCCATACATCCCCCACTTGGCTGCCACAAAGATCACACGTGTGGTCCCACCCACATGTCACGTGGGCCCCACTTCAGCTTGTATGTCCGCCACTCTCCTCATTCGAAAAAACCCATCCTCGAGTTTTATAGTACGAAAGGATCAGCAATGTTATGAAGCTTAAACCATATAACCTTAGGCTCTTCATCTTGCCATCAACTAGCTGCGGAAAAACCTCATAGTACTCGTCCTTAAATATCTCAACAGTAAGCAATATGGCATCATGAAGCTATAGGAGGACACCATTTAGCTGTGATTCGGCATATGTCTGGACTTTGTCTTCATCTGCTAGCTGGTCAAGAATTGAGAAAACAACTTCACATGCATCTATCACCATCACTAGATCATCTATCATACCCAAAACATCAGTACTAGCCGTATTTGGAATGCCCTGATCATCACTTCCCCCATCAAGATTTTTGCTCTCAACTTTAGCTAGAGACTTGGCTTCCTCATTAGTCTTATATGTCTTGAACAAGGTTTGATCTTGAAATTCTATGACTTCTTTCTTTATTCGCATCAAAATTCTCTTTTGCTTTCTTGTCTACTGAATCTGAAGAGACGGTAGAAGTAAACTAAAGGCGATTCCATTGACCATGGATATGAACCCTCAAACTATTAGTCTCCTCATTAAAAGTAATTCTCCTTTCCTTTAACCAAGATATTCCCAACACCACTCTTGCACCTTCCAAAGGGACAACCTTGCAATCAACACAATCATGGTATCCCTCTTGTTGGAATTGAATGACAAAATGGTCATTCTCATAATAACAATATGACCTTGTTTCTGAAAGTTATGAGTTTCTCAGTCAAATGGGGAGAAATAAAATTATCCTCATATCTATCACTAATAAGGACCCAAATGCCTTTTTGTGAGGGAATTCAAATTTGTACTTAATCTCAAGAAGCATTAAATAATTCCATGATATAGATTTCCAAGAATTTTGAACCATTTTCAAGACTTCAAAATTTCAAGGTTTTGACCCCTTTCCAAAACCTCAAGGCTAAGCCCTTCTAATACACCGTTTCAAAATTTTAGGCTTTCTAGTATTTCTAGGGTTCCCCAGGATTACAAATAGATAAGGATTATGATGAGGATATCGGGTCCAAGCGCAAGTTCTAGGTCTACCAGAGGAAACGCAGAAGAAATGTGCCTATGTTGTGGCTTCATTAGAGTTTTATTTATTTTATATTACTTTATGTCTCTTGTTGGAGGGGAACACATGTTTGTGAGGGTAATATTGTCTTTAATAGTTGTTTAGGGATATTTTCGTTATTATTTGTAGTTAGGGGGTATTTCTGTCATGAGAGTAGTGATCAGGAGGTTATTTTGGTCTACTTTCTATTTCATGTATTTTGCCCTAGCCGGTGACTATATATGGAGCCCACGACCAGGCTTTCGAGATTATGCAATAATATTTGAAATTTTGTCTCTCGACTCTTTCTTCTTCTTCCTCCTTGTTTACAGACTGAAGAACCCTAAAACCCTAGAATGGGACTAGACCCTCACTTAGTTTAATGCTGGTGGTGGAGACCACTCCCTCCCCTTGGATTAAAGGTTCTTCTCCCCTTGGGTTAACGCTGGTGGTGAAGGCTGTTTTTTTTTTTTTTTTTTTTTTTTTTTTTTTTTTTTTTTTTTTTTTTTTTTTTTTTTTTTTTTTTTTTTTTCCAGGTTGTTGCAACAAGGGATTGCAGGAAAATCACTCCAGCATCAGACTTTGATTCGAATCAACACTTTCCAGGTGTCTCTAAAAGCTAGGTGACACCATTTGTACCAGCCTCCATCTCCAACAATTTGAGTTGCTGAAGTCTAAGTCGTGAAATCCCCTCCCAAGCATGAATATGGGTTTTGACGTGTGTCTGCACGAGATTGCTTAGCTCTTCGAACAGTAGGGCTTTATTTAAGAGGCTTCTCCAGGGTACTCTATACCCCTGGACAATCCTCCTCTCAGGCATGAAACCATCTCCTGAAGCACCTGTACGAGAATGCACACCAGCCTCAACCCGAAGTAACTACAAACAGCTAGGCCTTTCTAGGGTGATCAGGACCCCTGGGCAACACCTATGCTACCTACCTCCTCCCAAAAGCTTCTATCATCTTGAAACCCAAGCCTGGGTTATTAGGACCAAGCGACACTGCATTCTGAATTGGCATTTTTTCAAAAATTTTGGAAACTCCAAAATTGAACCCCACGGCCATGGACATTGCTTACAATTTCTCTTAACATCATCAAGGAACTATTCTACATACAAATCGGTTATTGATTTCTCTCATCTGACTCTACCTTCAAATTTCTAAAAGTAGGGACTTCTAGCATGTTGTTCATATGGTCTAAATCTAAGTTTCAATTTCCTGGCGGCCTAAACAGATAACCCATAAACTATTATGATTGTCTAAATATATTATTAATTTCATCTTTAGGCTTTTCAGACTATTCTTGGAATTATTTGGCATGTTTCCCTTGATTTTGGCCTAGTTTAGGCACTTTTGGGAATTTTCAGTCATAGTATGTTTGTGTTTGGGTCTTATTTAAATTTTCTTCATCCCTAATTTGGCGCAATAATCAAGCATATTAGCTAGGTCTTTAATTGTTTATTATTTTGTAAGCCCTAACTCCCCTATTGCATGTTGAGCTTAATTTAAAAACTATCTGAATTATCATGTGGACTTGCAAGTAGAAATCTTGTTTATTTTTCTTCATTACTTTAATAATTTTATTCCTATCTCCTGTGCACACACTCACTACCCTACATGCATGCTGCATCAGATTAGTTGCAACCTAACTCTGATACAAAAATTGATGCAAGACAACCTAGTGAAAAGCTATTAACCTGTGGGTTTATGGGCCCAAAAGAGACTTTCGATATAACAAGGCTGAAATCAACAAGTATTTAGGTCTCAAAAGGTCTGATTTCTTGGGGGGGGGGGGGGGGAGGAACCA